>JANQAP020000094.1:1879865-1893749 GCA_026874005.2 Erythroxylum coriaceum
CGGCCAATCATTATTTCTTACATGGTTTCTTTTTTTTTGAAAACCACAACGAAAAACAGTAAAAACAAATAGAACCAAACAGGCCCTAAGAGTCTGTTTGTTTCTATTTTATTTTTAGCTCTATGTTTTTATTTTCAAATTTAGTAAAAATTTTGTTTATTTGAGTTTTTAATTTTTGCTTTTGATCTTGGTTTCTTCAAGTTTTCAAAAATTATAAAAACTCTAAAAAGTATTTTTTTATTATAAATAATTTAATTTAATATGATATATTTAATTACCTAAATTAATTATTAATATGAATTATAAATAATATAATTTTACTTAATAATTTTATTTAATTTTTAATTAAATTAAGTAAATTTAATGTATTATTTATTAATAAATATGATTAAAATTAGAATATCTTCAAAATATATCACTTTCCAATAAGATTTGATTTAATAATTAAAATAAACTTTAAACAAAAAGTTAATTTTTAAATTATTTATTTTAATATAATAAATAATTTTTGATTATTAATTAATAAATATTATAAAAGAGATTAAAATAAATTTATTTAATTAAAAATAATTTATCT
The DNA here is from genome assembly GCA_026874005.2 of Erythroxylum coriaceum. Classification (NCBI taxonomy): domain Eukaryota; kingdom Viridiplantae; phylum Streptophyta; class Magnoliopsida; order Malpighiales; family Erythroxylaceae; genus Erythroxylum; species Erythroxylum coriaceum. The sequence goes on from JANQAP020000094.1 coordinate 1,880,443, forward strand.
TTAAGTTTTATCTAATATATAATTATTATCAATGATAAAAATATAAATACATTAACATTAACAACCAAATATGTTTTTTATTTTTATTTAAAAGAAAAACAAAAATTAAAAAATAGAAGTGAAACCTAACGAATTTTAAGACTACCACCATGTATGGTAGTTCAAATCTTAATAAATCATGAAGTTGTAAACGTGCATTAAACAAACAAATTCATTGTTAGATCTTGGTTGACTAATATTGACCGGAAAGTGTAGATGTCAACTAAAAATTGTAATTTATAGGGCTATTTGTCGGGGAGTGTTTTGATAAATTATATAGTTGCAATAAGAAAAGGATTACTTAATTAAAATGTTTTATTGAGGAGAGGAGATTTTAGTAAAACATTTTATCATTAAATCAAGTAAATGATTAAAAATGTTATTGTAAGGATATTTTAATAATTTTCTTTTAATTTTTCCGAAAAAGAAATATGTTGAATTTTGTACACCAAACAAATATGTTATGGAACTTTTATGATCTCAAAGAAATATATAAATTTAAATAAATTCATAAATTTCAGTCATTCCACTACCAGTACCAACCATCCTCCCCCATCTATTCTTTCACTTGTAATAGAGACTTAGACTAGCTAGAACATCAGAGCTAGCTAATATATTTTGTTTGCTGCAGAAGATTCATTTCTTTTCTCACAATGTACTATTATGAAATCAACGGGGTAATCTAACCTCACCTCACAATGACATGACAACAGAGTACTACGTTTATGTTCAATTTGACGCCATCCCAAGAGACAGGATTAGATATATTCCCACTTTAAAACAAGCGAGTTTTTGTCTTTTGAAATTAAGGAATGAAATTGCCTATTTGCATAGGGAACAGAATATTTGGGAATAAAAAATTTGTTCTCGTACATATATAAAGATAGACATTGAATGTTATATTCTCGAGGGGCATTATTGAAGCACCTAATCATCGATCATAATATCAAGCAATTGATGAGAATCTTTAGCTTTAAACGACATATGGAGAATCTTTACCTTTAAAAGGACGAAAAGTCGGATTAATTTACCCATTTTAACACATATTTTCTTGATGGACTCGATGAATTTAGCAGTTTGATTCCAAAATATTACTTTGAAGTAACTGAAATAAACCTTTGAGTCAATTGAAATTGATTGAAATGAAAGAAGATGCTCGGTTTGATTAGGTTGGTAGTAAAGTAGTTGGCTCAACCTATTCATTGCAATGAACTTAGATGAGTCTATGTCTTGCATCAACTTAATTACATGATATTTTTACTCATTCACTCACATTTTATGCTGTCTATATATACCTACCTCACTTCAGGAAAAGAGATTCTTTTCTTGATAACAAAAAACATATACAAGGGTATTATATATATATAAGAGAGAAATGATTACAAGTAGAAAGGTTACACACGTAATAAATCATTAACATCTTAATTCTAATTATGAATTGTGGAAACTGAAATGAATTTGACAATTCTTCATAGTTTCAACATATATGTTTTTTCTTTGAAAAACATGTATATATCTTTAATTTGCATTGTTTCCTTGTTAGTCCCACTCCAGATGGAGATGGAATGTAAATGGAGTCTCATCTTACCGGGACGTAAGAAATGACGATCTTTTGTTTTATTGAAAAGTAAGAAATGAAGATCTTGGGAAAGGTTATGTAAGCATATATGCTATTTGATGTGAAGATGAACAAATTGTACATTGAGATACTTATGACTATCTTTTTCGGACAAAATGATTGTCAATTTCAATGTATATGTTTGATTCTGGCATGAAACATATGATTAATGGGCATAAGAAGGGAACAAATGATTAATGTTATATTTGTAAGTTTGTCTTCTAAAGCAGGGCATTTTTCTTTGAGAGTTATAAGAGTAGCATTGGGAGTACAATCAGCCATACCAACTTAATAAAGCAAATCCTTAACGGACTTGCTTTGCGATATAACAACTCCTTCATTGATGCACTTAATTTCATTATCTAAAAAGAAGCATAAAGATTCAAGATCTTTTAAGGAAAACTCTAAACTTAATTCATGAATTAGGGTAGAGATGAATAAATCATTGTTTATTGCTAGTAATATGTCGTCTATATATAGAAAAACCAATGTTATAAGTATATTTTGATAGTAACCAAACAAAGAAGAGTTTGCTTCACTGTAAATAAATCTAATATGATGAAAGAATTGAGATAAATGATCAAACTAGGCTCCATGGGCTTATTTTAGTTGGTAAAGTGACTTACGAAGAAGACAAATGCAATCAAGTTTGTATTGGTGGTCTATAAATCACGGGGATCGCTCTATGTATATTATTTCCTCTAGTTTGCCATGCAAAAAGGTGCTTTTCACATGAAATTGTCTCGTGGACTAGTTTAAAAATGTGGAAAGGGAAATGACCAAACAAATAATGATGTGCCTAATCACTAGCTATAAGTTTCCTCAAAATGAAACTTGAGTAAAGCCACAAGCTAGAAGGTGAGCTTTGAATCATTCAACAAAACCATCTTCTCGTTTTTTAATATGAAAAATCCATTTTGATATAACAATATTTAAATTTTGTCGTTGTGGGACTAGTGATCATGTCTAATTTGATTGATGAGCCTTCAATTTTTCTCTTCTATGGCTGCCATCCATTAAGGATCCTTTAGAGCAATATGATGACTTTGAGGTTCACAAGTAAGATGGAATGTGATAGATAAGACTCATAGTCTTGAAGATGCTTTCGAGGTTATCTATTGCATTGAGTGTCATCAATATTATCATTAATATTAGTAGTGACGATGTGACTAGCTGTGACTTTTTGTACCTTTACTTGTTCTATTGTAACAAATTGTGCTTCTTCTGTAGTCGTTTGGATGTTGATTGCTGGATTTGGATAGTTTTGATTGTCAATTGATTCATCATTATTTTCTTGTGGTGTTTCAATATCAGAAAATGCTTCAATATCAAATATTGGAGCTAGTCTGTCATGATCTTTACGTGATTAACTAGCGCTTTCATCAAGATAGGTGTCTATGTTCATAGTAAATTATTTATGATTTTATGTTAAAGTTGTTGCAGCATTTAACCATTTATTAAAGGTTGGACATTCAACAAGTTCTAAAGGTATAGGAGTTCATTCATGCAGAGCTGGTTTATAGAGAAATTTTCCCTCGTCAAAGACAAGATGTCTTTGTTAGAAATGAAAGACATAATTTCCCGCTGTCACTTAGTTATATGGATCAAGTCCATAATCTTAAACACGTTTTTGATCTTTCAGTTGTATTCACCTAGTCTTTAGGAGTTAAGTTCCACTCTCTGCATTTGTTTCATTATTCTTTGCATCACTTTCGTATTTCAGTTGTGCTGTTGCCTACTTAAAGGCCATTATGCAGAATAAACAGAATGTTCACAAAAAATACATTTTCTTTTGTTGTATCAGTGGTATCAGAGCCACAACTGGTCAAAAGTGAGTGTGCTACAATAGTATCTTAAGAGACCAAGAGAGCGGTGTGTGAGCAGCAGCAACACAACTACATTGCAGTAGCAATGTCAACATAAGCTTTCGTTCAAGCAGCAAATCCTCGTTTTGATGGTCATTATAGCCATTGGAGCATGCTAATGGAAAAATTTTCAGATCTAAGGAATATTGGCAAGTTATCTCTGATGGGATTATTGAATCAGCAATAGACACAATATTGACAGATGGGCAAAAATCAGAATGTGATGAACTACGACTAAAGGATTTAAAGGCGAAGAATTATCTCTTCCAAGCAATTGGTTCAATCTTGGAAACCATTCTTTCCGAGGATACTTCAAAGCAAAATTTTAAAAACTATACTTAGATTCTAGATATCTTAATAGAGTTTAGATTCAACTCTTACCATAAAATTTAGTTGGTTTTTGATTAAGATTTTATCTCCTTATATATTTAAAACATATATTAATTAAATATGTCTTTTCACTACGGCAAAAAACGTTTTAAGTAACAAGTAAAAGCGTAGTTATAAGTACAATTATCGTTGTCTTTTTATTAAAGCAACATATTTCGTATCATTACAAAAAATGGTGTTGCAATAAGTATAATTCAATAGAATTTGTTGATTAGGCAACAAAATAAAAAATGTTGCTTTAAGTTTTAACTAAGACAATACATTAGTTTCAAACTATGGCAACAATTTTAAATAGATATTGTAACACTTTTAAGTCTTTTTAGGCAACAATGTTAAATAGATAAGGCAATAAAGTGAATTCTTTTAAGCAACAATTTGTAACAATAAAAGCAATAATTTATTCTTTCGTTACCAATAATATTTAACGTAAAAGCAATATCAATAATATTTATCGTAAAAGCAATCTCTTATCATTTTGTAGGCAACATCCATATATACATTAAAAGCAATATATAGATATTAATGTACATATTATCAAAGGTAAACGACCACAAAAATTGCACATATATATATAATATATAGTCCATAAGGACTTGAAAAATTCAACATTTAATATATTCAAAATATAATAACAAAAAATCACTAGCTAGAATATTCATCTACAATATCGTCCACCATTCCATATGGTATATAAATGAATTATCTAAATACTAAATAAAACCAATATGTATGAGCACTCCAAAATTCTTCACGTACTCCTAATCATTACCATCCTACCAAAATACAGAAACAAAAAGTATATTAGAATTGTAAAACTACTATGCTTACAAACAATTTTATATATCTAAAAAATGAAATACAAACTACTTTATTGTGACCTTAATTTAATCAAGAAAAATAATATAGTTCAAAAACTAACAACATAATAATTCAATTCTTTTTATGAACAAATTTAGAAAGCATGAACATAAGCAATTAATCTAAAAAAAGATAACAAGATAATGTACAACAACAGTGAGTTAAGGAAACGAAATCATTCAGGATCTCACAAGAAGGCTAGAAGTTGGAATGAAATCATTCTCTTGAAATGATTTAAGGAAATGAAATCATTCTCTTGAAATGAAGTTGGAAGCAGTCTAATCAATCAATTGAGTAGTGGAATACATCTAAAGAGAAAAGAACATCTAATTTACAAGTTATATTCTGCAGTCCAACAAGAACATCTGGTATTGTCACAAAAGAAACTTCTACCCTAGAAATTAAACAAAATGAAGTGTGACAGTCCCATTAGCAGTTCTTAGTCCAAACTATATCCAGAAGCACAACACATTGAACAGTAAAGACTTTGATAGTAAAAGGAGTGATGTAGGACAAATAGAAGAATTATTAATTAGTAGCTAAAATTGTAGCATTAACTTGATAATGTTTGTTTTGTGATGCTTGTGCTAAAAGTGCTAACAAATTGAAAAAGATTGCCATACCTAAACATGTTTGTAATGAGCATCCCAACAAATATAGCATTCATTGGCAGCCAAACCTTAATCAATCTTCATGTCTGAGGTTATGTTGAGATAAAACCCAATAAACTCAACATTGATACAATCAACACTGATATCAAATGCTGCACACCAACAAAATATTCACATCAACTAGTTACATATTGAAATAAGAATAAAGAAAAAGAAAGATGGACAAACAAAGATATAAAATCTGTTTTAAAATTTTAAATTAAATAACATTTCGGCAATCCTAATAGAAACATTGTTAAACAAGAAAGAAAACAGCCCCTGCTTTGTTATTGTCATCTGGTTTAGCATGTAAAGTGGGTTATCTTGAACCAGAAATTAAACAACTTAAAAAGCAGGTTTCACAACTTTGTTACTGTCATCTAAAATCTTATCAAACCTCAATTAGATCTGATCATACTATTGCCTTCCCCTGCAAACAAAGAAGATAGTAAAAAAGAGTAATCTCTTATAGCCTTTCTTTTTTATGCTTCTGATAAGCATAATTCCAATAACCTTAATATCTTAAAGAGCAGGCTGACGTAAGAACAAATTAGACCCTGGCCACTATGGAGATTAAAAAGGAAACCAAGCATAATTTAGAACGTGAACCTAACTTATAGCTCACAAATAGAACATAAATAGTTTATAATATATGCGCAAAATAAAAACCAAAGGAGCAACGGGTTTTGAAGATAAATTTCCTATAAACTAATAGGAATAAGAGATGACAAGCTAGGAATTTTGTGCTATGTTGAATTCACTCTACATCCACATGAATAAGGAACAGAAGTCCACAAACCTACACATGATATAAACTAAAACATATATGCAGATTTGTAAAACTAATGGAATGCTATGAGGAACGCTAGGACAATGCTAGGACAATTTTAAGACAGTACCTAGAGGCAGCTAGAAAGCACAAACATAACATGAATTCCCACGCTTTGACATTTAGGTTGCAGTTGAAGACATTATCAAGTATCAATTTTTGTTATCATGATGCTATCATGGATCTCATCTCTAGATCGTGGCAGGTTTGTGTTGGTCATATATATCAAGAGGGCAATCGCTGTGCGGGCAGATTGGCTAGCTATAGTCATGATTTATCTTTAGGCTATCATTTCTTTTGTAACCCCATTGAGGGTCTTAGCTCGATTCTATTTGCTGACTCTGTTGGAGTCGGTTTGAGTCGTTTCACTCGTATGTAGTTTTCCTTGGGCTTTGGCCCCTTATTAATCCCAAAAAAAAAGAGTATCAATTTTTGTAGACAGATTCCTCAAGGAAGCAAGATTGCTAAGTTACTTGATCTTACCATATGGACAATGTCGATATTTTTATAGTTGCATTCTTCATATACTCTGATAGAAGGATTAGTAAAGCAGGGACTGACAATAACTTATATAGACTGACAATGCCGATATTTTTGTTTATCAGGCATTTTGAAATCTAGAATCAAATGTGACAATTGCAATATACTTAGTACTTTGCCAAGCTGTTGTAAACTAGTAGACAATTACAATGCTCCTCCTAATGGCAAAATCCTAGTTCTAGTTAATGTAGATAAGATTGGAATTCTTAATCCCCTAGTTACGGATCAAATCGTTCACCTTAGAGTCATTTACAAGGAGCTGAACCTCACTACGAACATATCTATTATTTATACACTCAACTACTCTCTCCAAAGAAACAGGTCACTTGTAGATTAGATCATAGGAAAAGAGCAACTTACAAAGAAAGGGAGGTCCCTAGTATCACCATCCCGAACTGTCACTGATATCCACTGAATGATCTGTGCTAATAGATAACAGAAACAAGGCATCAAATGTACTACCAGGTATTGTATATGCTCAGATACTTGGAACAAGTTGCAAGAAATGATAATAAACAAAAGGCATAACCATCCAGCAAATGCACAAACATTATACAATCACAATCAAGAAGATATATCTGGTCATGCCCATAGATGTGAGAAAATAATAAATCCCATAAACTGAAACATTGATGCATTGTATTTGGGGACAAGAATCGTATAAATCATATGTTGGACTTCTCATGGAGCCAAGGAAATGTCAATCGCCCCATTAACCAAAGATCCGAACTTTATGCTTTTATTTCAGGTTACAAACAACAGGGTAATCAAACTCATTCTCTATTAGCTATAACACCACCGATAAGTTTTGACCTATTGTTACTTCCCCAATCCACGAGTATAGCCCTATCAGGAATGCATAAATTCAGAAATTTGGGATTAACCTAGATAGAATAATCATGAAAAACTAATGAGCTATATGAGAATTTAGTGACAAACCCTAGTTTAGGGACATGGGTACTTCATATTAGGAGAACATTTTTCTGTAATGAGATATAGAGATTGCTGAACTAAAGCAAAGAGAAGAGAGAACAGAGAAGAATGAAGCTTTGATGACCCCATTAATAGCATATCAGTAGCCATTCGAAGTATAAGCCCTTAACCGAAAGCTTCTCTGACTGTCCTCTTGATATATGCTGTAGTCTGAGCTTTCTGTTTGTTTCCTTGCATCGTTCGAGTGTTCTTGCTTTCTTTTCTCATTGTGTTTATCGTTTTGCACACTTTCGATGTAGGGGAGTAAGTTTACTCTACAAACTTACTTTCCTTCGCTATTATTTAATACAATCAATTTTTAATTTAAAAAAAAAGGATAGGTAAATATTTTTATATGTGTATATATTGCATTACTTTTGTATTTGCACTGTCCAAAGGACTTCATGGATTGCTATAACGGGATCGCAGCACACGAAATCATTCTATCGCCTACACATATTTACCTGTTTTGTCCTCATATGTTTCTTTTTCTTACTCGACATCGTTTTGCGGCTTTTTCCCTAGTGTAGTGTAACCTTGATTTTCATAGTGATCCATATGGCTTAACTAACACCGTGATAGCATCAGCATGTTCTTTCACCATTTTCCAGTGTTCTTGTAAACTTTGACTTTTCATTGTTGTTGGTTCCAATATCCCCGACATAAAATCTCAATTCAATCACTACTGATGTTCCAATATTTACAAGATAAAATTTTAAATTTATTTGTGAATTTGAGCTTAATTTAATTTAATTTTTAAAAATTTATTGTAATTAATTACACTTAAAAACTTATTACTTCTAAATTCAATTCAATTAAATCACATTTAAATTAAGATTGATCTAATTTTTCATCCTCCAATATTGGAGTAAAATTGATTAGCATACTGAAGGGAAAGTGTCCACCGATGTGAGAAAAGTAATATAATTCGGAATAAATTATGAATCAGGTGTTATAGCCACATGCATGGGAAATGGACAAAGTTTACATTACGAGAAATTGCAGATATTGCAAGCTAATGCTTGGGTTGTGATACCACTTATAGGTCCACATTTTGACTCCAAGATCCTTTCAAGCCTTCGAATCCTATCCTCTTTCTGCGAGCACAGCTGGCCCAGTTTTGGACACCATTCGCCAAACGATAAAACTGTAACAAAAGACGTTGAGCATTATCATTTTCTGGAGAACAGCTATTTTCCTTGTCTTGTTGCAGAAAGTTGAGGTGAACATTAACTCATTGCTCTGATACAAGCTTAAATGGATCTCAATTGTTGGTTGTCCAATGTTACAATCCGGCTATCTTTATAGTTCGAGTTCGACCTCCGTCAGCCTAATATCGAGTTCACATACGTTACAGGCCCTATTTACTTCCACCATATATGAACACCATACCAATGTTTGAAATAGTTTAACCACGACTGGTTGATGCAATAGTATCGACCATGTGAAGCTACCTCTTAATTAAAATTAAAAAAGTGTATTTGAAATGATCTGGATAGTGAATGAGGTAGATATGGGGCTGAACCTAAGCTCATTGCCTATGATCTCAGTAGGTAGTCGTCACTTTCTCAAGTTCGATCAAACTCAACCCTCTTAAAACATTTTGATGACATGAACAACTACAGTTTATCTTTGTGGAGTTTCATCTGAACTCATATTATCCTTCCTCTCCTACCCCTCCAAATTCCCATCATTCAAAGGAAGCATCATTACCTAGTACTCCTGTTTTGCTCTCCTTAAATGCTTCTACTTATTACATCTAATTTCTCTGGTTTAATTTTATTGTATTTGTTGTTGAGAACGAACTTTCAGACATGTTTCATCCATATAACAAATCTTCTTTATCTGTCAGGATCAATCAGTATCTAGAAAATCTTAAGGATGGTTATTTCTCTGTTATACTTTATGTTCAATGTTGGAGAATTCATGTAAGTTTGGCAGGCTACGAACAATGACAGCGATCACCAAACATGAACTTAACTAGAAAAATGATCAACAATTTAGAAATTTACGATAAAACTGAACTATTAAACCCTAATATAAAGACGAAAATTCCACCTAGAGTAAAAGAATTAAAGTCATTAAATTATTAGGACAAGTAAATTAATGGCTATGCACATTATAATTATTTTCAGATGATCCCTTCCAGCTACTACACATACTCCACTGATCAGAGCTAGCCACGGAGGAATAGTTAGACACTCCATTCCCACATTTGGCCACCGTCCTCACGCTCTCTATCAACTCCTCTGTTCGTGCTTCTTGCGCCAGAATCTCCGCCAACTGTTCTGGGTTTATCACCAACTTCACCTTCCAAACCCCTGTACTATTATACCTTGGAAACACCTCATGACCAGCCTCCTTTGGTTGCTTCTGTATCCTCTGGTTATCAAACGACATGCGGTATGGCGTCTTTTTAGACATTGACGAAAAAATCCTACCACTGTCAGAGACATTGTTGTCTTGTTGAGTAGTGAATGTGTTTTTGTTGGCGTTGAGAGGGAGGAGGTGGTAGAGTTGGCCACCGTGAAGCTCGTCGGTGTGGAGAAGAGGTTCTTGAGAGTCAGGGTCGCGACTACGATATATGGCGTGACCTGGGAACTCGTTCGTTATGCACTCTGCTGTGACTGGTGCATACAGCTCCATGATTCCACCGTTTGTTGTCGCCACTCTGATCATTTCTTCAACCTCTGATCCATAACCTTTGAACACGCAGTTGCCCATGTATGACAGACTGTAGTTAGTGGCAATAATCTCGTTCTTCTTATCGTTGAGGTGGTGATGATGGTGGGAAGTGAAGAGATGCGAAGATGACTAGAGAGATTGCATATATGTATACGATTTGATTATTCGTGCGTGGGTAGGGGGTTTCGTGGGGGTTTCTTACCTTGGGTTCAATTCGTGTTCGGCCGACACAAGTATGCCTTTCTTGACTGGAGAAAATCACGAATTTTTCAGGTTTATGTTAGGGATGGCCCCAGACTGTATTAACTTGCAGTGTAAAGAATAATACTCTAGAGGTCAAGCTGTAACGAGATTGACCATCTCGTGATCATTAATGTGTTGCAAGTCAATAGCTAAATCAATGTGTTTCGGCCAAATGATTGGGCTAAGTGCTAACCGGTGGCTTTTACTGAGTGGAGCCCAACTTTTAGGACATGAAAAGAAGAGAATGTTTGGAGACTTTTTTATGGATTGGTTTGGCCATCGAAGGCTCGTCAAGCGCCGTCCATGTTTGTCAGGATTCGGAGGAGAATGAACCTTCCTGAGACCTAAACTTCGGAGATGCTGACACAGAAACAAACTTTGGATCAAACACGGCTATTAAACCTGTTATAATGCTAGCTTGATTTAAGAGTCTGCGGTTCTGTGTAAGAAGATTAGACCTAGGCCAATCCTATAGAAAGCAAAAGATTTTGTTTGTCATGCTCTTTTTAATGAATCCACAATATTGGATCAGTTGACAGACATGACGCATTACTTCTAAAGTTAACCATTGTTTCAGTTTGATAAACCCTTTGCATTAAAATAACTATGAGCCGTATTAACTAATTGTGGTCTGAAATACTTTTGCATCAAAAAGTAACCATTATTTAAGTAGGCGAATAGGATGTATCACAAGTTACTGATGGTGAAACTTTCGGTGCCACTAATCATGTCTTCAAGAGTTTTTCCACGAAGGTGATGATGGACTTGGGACATTGATCTTGAAGTTCGCGAATTCTTTATAAAATGTAACAAAACATAACATAATTTATCTTAACTAATGCTAAATTAAGGCACTGTTACTCGCTGAAAATGACAATAGAAACTTTTAGCAGCTAATGAAAAAATGAAATTAATTAATAAAAAATTAAGTCTTTTTTTAATCTACTCGAGGCCTATAAAATATTAGAAACTGTTCTATCAAATATTAAATAAGCTCCAGAGTACAATGAAAAGGTAGCATTCTGAAACTAAACTCCCTGGAAAATTTTATCCATACGCTATCTCCCATCTCTCGCGAGGTAACACGAACCTTCTTCAGAAACAGCCTCATCGCGGAGCTGACGTGCGTACATTTGGCTTTAGCCGAACTTGGGTCTTTCCTTGTACAACAACAACAGGATGATTATGCAGCTTCCTTCTAGACAAAATATGACTAGGCTTTAGCATCAAGCAGAAACGTTAACGTAAATAACAACGCTTGTTCCTAACTTCTAGTGAATATACAAAGTGAAAAGGCCCTTGTTTTCGTATGTAAAAAATAAATAAATAATAGAAAAGTCCAAACATACATTTGAAAAACGCAGGTTTCCTTTAAGTAGTGAGTGAAGACGCATTCGCTTAAATTTTAAATAGAAAAATAAACATTAGTTTAGCTTTAAATACTAATTTCAATTATATTAAATATATGATTTAAACTATATATCTTTCTTAATTATTAGTTTTTGACCAACGCAGAATTAGCAAAATTAGGTTTTACATGACACTTTTTAAAACTAAAACCACAAAATGAAATTATAATATCAAAATATGAAATTCCATTTTGTGTGTTCTTTGGGGAAAAAACAAATATTAACTGGTCAAAAACAAAATTGGTATAAGGCACTTCAACGTTTAACTTGTTAAAGTTGAAGGGTATTCAAGGGATGGTGGCTTAATCGAAATACTCTTTGAACTACTCTAAAATTGCTCGTTAATCAGTCATTAACGAACATTACAACTTTGTAAAGAGTAGGTAGAACATAATCCAAGCACGTTACATAAAAACCAAAGCCGAGTTACTTAAGTATGCTTTTTCCATATTGACAACTTTATTTGACAATTCCACCATTGCTTTTCACATGTAGACTTGATGTTCGCAATTTCGATATTGTTGATGTGTCTAATGAGCCTTAACCCACTCAAACCAATGGAAGATGAGGTCACCGTCCCTGTTAGAATATTATGAAACAAAGAACATAATCACATAAATTATTAAAATAGGATCTTCACATATGCATACAAAACAAAATCACAAACTTGGATTATATTAAATTTCCACTGGTTAAAGCACAATACTGCAGAAAATGTTTTTTCGCTTCTTTTTCGTATGAAACAGCAAAAGTACAGAAGAGACACACCAGAAGTTAGTCTCATCTTTTCGTTCTTTGGTTTTTAACATTCAAACAACATAACTACCGTTGGTAGTTATTTAAAAAACAATTACTCCAATACCCCTCATGGGTGTAAACTGATTCATTATCTCCTACTCACACATGATGAGTTTTAATCTAATTAAAAAAAAGCTCTGCAGTGCTCATACTTGTTCAATAACCGGTGTGACCAGCATACAACGATAGCACATTGCCATATATTTGTTAGGAGTATATGACATCTTGATTAACAAATTAATCCTATGACTTATGTGTCCTTGAGTAGACATATGCTATACCCTAGGTCATATCTCGCATTTTGTACTTTCCTTTAATCTCATTTAGTTTCTTATGTCATGACTGTATTCAAGTTCTCTACTAAAGAGACAATGGCCATTTATGAATACTTTTCATGCGAGTTAATGATCT
>JANQAP020000094.1:1993824-2007468 GCA_026874005.2 Erythroxylum coriaceum
TAAATAATTAAACTCCAATAATAATTCTATCATGACCTCATAATTCATTTAATTCATGCTTAACTAGAGAAAAAAATTTGGGGGCCAACAAAGCTTTTCTCTCTAAGCTTTAATCTTTCAAAATTTTGTTGTATATATTGTATATGCCGGAGGAGGCCTTATATAGGCCTCCAATATAACCTTAAATGTCAAGGTTAGGCAGCTTAATGGCTGCTACTGCCTAACTATGATAAAGTTAGGTAGATAAAATTAGGCAGATAAAGTTAGGCAGCAGCCATTTCTTTGACTAACATAAATGACACAGGTGAAGTGAATGGTTTCCTTATGTTTATCGTTGCTGCGTTTGGTCTCGTAGCGAATATTATCATGGCTCTTTTATTGGGCCATAATCATGAGCACAGACATGATGATCACAATCATGGTATTGGTCACAGTCATGGAATGACAATCACCACCCACGACCACCATAACCATCATCATCGTGATGAGGAGCATTCAATAGATGAGCGCCATCATCATGACGACCACTCAAGGGATGAGCACCTACTTGCTCATGAAGAGCATACTGAACCTTTGCCAGATAAAGAAGAGCATGAAAAGAAGCATCGGAACATAAATGTACAAGGAGCATATCTTCATGTACTCGGGGATTCCATACAGAGTATTGGGGTAATGATTGGAGGTGCAATCATTTGGTATAGACCAAAATGGAAGATAGTTGATCTGATTTGCACACTAATTTTTTCATTTATAGTCTTGGGAACAACAATCAAAATGCTGCAGAACATCCTTGAAGTTTTGATGGAGAGCACTACCCGAGAAGTAGATGCGACAAAGCTTGAAGAGGGGCTGTTAGAGATGGAAGAAGTAGTCGCCATTCACGAACTGCATTTATGGGCCATTACAGTTGGCAAGGTTCTCTTGGCTTCTCATGTCAAAGTCAGACCAGAAGCAATGCAGACATTGTGCTGGAAAATGTAATAAACTATATCAGAAGGGAGTACAACATCAGTCATGTAACAATTCAGATAGAACGGTAGTGGACATCAAGGCATTTGCTTCTTGTACCTGTTGCTCGTGAAACTATATATCTATCTTATGTGTTTCTCTATATTCTCAATAGTATGTAGCTGTAACCTTAGGCGGCAAATACATGATGTCTTTTGTTATCTGCGCGTACGGAATCCATAATTTCGGTGAGATTACACTTGTTCAGATGGCTTGAGTTGTTTATCTTGCTTCATTTCTTAGACATTACCATACGAATATCATATGCGCACGCATTGTTCTCTTAAAGGAAACTGTCGTCATTGAGATTGGAAAAGGAACTTCATCTACTACTAATGCAGGCAATGCATCAATTACCACTGCCAGGTGGGGTTTACCATTGATAATATTTTAGTAGAGCATTGAATCATGTGTAAGTAGAGGCTAAGCTTCTCAAGGTAATACCTCTTCGGTTAAATCGACAGCTGGGAAACATGAATTAAGAAGTGGGGAAGCTGGTTCCATTCAACTTAGTAAATAAGATTCTGTACCCTGATATGCAGATACCATAGCTTCATCTCGGTAAAATTGAGGATGCAATTTGGTGAGGGCAGGAAGATAATTAATACTCAGGAATTGGTTTTTAGTAGATTCTTGACCTTTTAAGATGAGAACAGGGTTTGATTGATTAGATATTGGAAAGCCATTAAATCAAAGGTTAACGTCAGCAATCTGAGCGTTATCTTTCCGATGATTGGTCAATCAGGTAAAGGGCAAGTTCAAAACTGTTTAGCAGTTTTCTTAAAAATGTCAATGATTAGCTCTGGTTGTGTGGCTAGCAAGCTTGCAATGATCTCTTATGAAGAAACATAGATATAATTGTTCAAATTGGATAAGGTTCATAGACATCAGACAATCGAGTATAATTGATTTGGCCCTGCCCTTGTCGTCTTTGAGAATAGTCGGAGTTCTGAATGCTTGATTCTTCCAGGTGAAAATCATGAAAAGAAAACGCAGTCACATGCTTAATCTTTGCTACTTGTACCAGGCTTTGATACCTAGCTCAAATAAAATCTACCAGAACTTCCAGGCAACAGACCATTTACTTCCATACTTATTCCTATCAAACAACGCGTCCAAAGTTCAAATGTATAAACATTACATAGATTAAAATCGTGCCGAGAGATATTCTTCCCATGTAATTTTCCTACAAAAAAATCAAGGCTATTGTACAGATAACCTTGTAGCCATGGCAAAAACATATAACGTACCAGATTGACGAGTAAGCAGGAGTCGAGAGTCAACACAAAGAAAAAAGAGTTGTCCGGTCCGTTAAGGCAGTGGAATCAAATTTTGCGTTGTTGAAAAGCAAATAAGTAAAACTTTGGACAGTGAATAACAGGGAATTGTTGAAGAGAGGACGTCGCGATCATAAACAATTATGGACACCGTTCATTACATGACGGAATCCCATGGAGACAAATTTGAGCCCCGACACATATTTAATTCAAAACATGCCCACAGCTTGCGAGATAGGACCCAACTCCGTCAGGAAAAAACCAAATTTTAAATTATTGAGAATGAAGTAACCTTCAATACCCTACATGCGTTTGCGTTGCGTCTTCTACAGAGGACGCTCTAGCTAGTCTGTGGGATAAATAACAAGATAGAAAAAGGATTGATTGGATGAACTCCGATTTATGCTTTCCTGCAAGTTGCTTTAAGGGTTTTGATACACCTATATCAAGATCTTCCATCTCTTCCTCTCCACAGCTAAGAATTTATATGTAGAGATGCAAATAATGTTCCAGTCTGCAATTACAGAAATAAGAGTAAAAAACGAGTGAGAAAACCTAACTGATGTAAGGAAGGGTAGGGAATGCTACCGCATTAATGCCAAAATGTGTTTCAATTATATATAGCCATCCAAATTTGGCTTCTTCTGTTTGTCCAGCATTTTATAGTATGACAGGTAATGAGAAAGTGATTTCTTTTTTACCTTAGCGTTATTACATGAAACTTTTGCCGGCATTCACTTGGCTTAGCATTGTATGATGGAGAATGAAAAAAAGTCTGTTATGGTTGCAAGAGAAAATGGCAGTCACGGGCCAGAATAAGAGCACACACCTGAAAACAAGAAGGCATAACTGCACGGAAAAAACTGATAAAATAAGTTGTTATAAGATACCCTGCAGTGGGTCGACATGGAATCCGGTGACTTGAGCAACAAATTGAGCATGTCAGCTATTCAATGCAAATAGTAGAACTTGACAAATTTTAAGGACACTTACTCAACCCCACTTTTCAAATGATGCAAAAATGGACCCTTTGGTTTTTGATATACAGAATTGAGTAAGTACTGCTAATCCAGTTTAATGCACTGGATCTGATGGAGTACATGTGACCCCGCAAGGAGGGAAAAACCACGTTTTGTTACCTAAAATATTTGGAAGGCTTAAAATGACATTTGTAATTCTGTAATCTTAAGTTCAATATTAATGTAAATAAAACAAAGTATTAAAAGAGCATAACACTTGTCAATTGATTTGTTAATTTAAAGTACATGTGTTTCACGAGCCACTAAGTGTAAATTGAACTGGCAGACAGAATAACTCCTTTTCTGGAAGCACTATTGGTCTCTCCATTACAAGTCACTTCTGTTTTATGATTAAACATATGGTGCGTGTATATGTCAATTTCAGCATCAT
Organism: Erythroxylum coriaceum; assembly: GCA_026874005.2. Classification (NCBI taxonomy): domain Eukaryota; kingdom Viridiplantae; phylum Streptophyta; class Magnoliopsida; order Malpighiales; family Erythroxylaceae; genus Erythroxylum; species Erythroxylum coriaceum. The sequence continues at coordinate 1,997,520 of JANQAP020000094.1, forward strand.
GTTAAGCCTCACTTTAAGTTAGATTATAGCCTTTTTGTATCACTCGTAACTTTAATTTAAATTGATCATAGAATGTTAGTTTTTCTTTTTAGAATAAACCCATCTCATTTGAACTTACCAAACAAACCCTGTCAAAAACTTTTATTTGTATTATTATGAGTGAAACAGTGTGGATAAGAACAGGAAAAAAAAAAAAGAAATGATAAGGGAGAGAGTGTGAAGGTGTAGGGGGAGAGGTTGGGGAAGACAAGACATATATGATTAGAAGGGTTGACACAAGCCATAGAATCACTTTCCAAAGCCTTTCTAGTCTTTGGATGTACTCTTGAAGATTAGTCCCCACAACTGTCTGTCCCCGCTGCCGGACAAAACTGCCACCGCCAATAATGCTGCTTCCGACCTTGTAAAACACATCCCTCCTCTCTGATCACCAACCCCTTTTACCTGTCTCTCAGTTAACTTTACCGTTCTCTTCATTTCTTACCAAGTTCCCTTCTTTTTTCTTCAATCTTCAATTTGTTATTTACTTTTATCCTTCTCAGTTTCTGTACTCCCATCTTCTTTCTTGGGCTCCATTTCTCTGAACTGTTTGGTTACTTTCTCTCATACCCTGTGGTGGTCCTCTTCAAAGCATTTAAATATTATTCCATTAGAGATCCTACATTTACATTTATGGAATCAGAACCTGAGGGAACATATGCTTTGATTGCCCGTGTATATATATGGGGTCTATCTCCTTCTGCTTCTTTGGATGTTACATTTATTGCTCATGAGTTGGTAGAATCCCCAATAGAATGCTGTTGGTAACCCAGTGAAAAAGAAAGGAAATTTAATTTAAGGCTTCGAGTTTGCCTTTGCCTCTCTCACATTCACTCCCTACTACTACTGCTGCTCGGCTGTAATGGAGAGGCTTCAAGGACACATTAATTCCTGCGTATGTTTCTTTGCTCATTTTTAGTACCTCTGTCTCTCTCTCTCTCTTTCCATAATATTCCTCAAGTAGAATCAATTAAATGGACTGCATTTACTTCTCCTCCAGTGTTTGCATTCAATGCATTTGTGTTGTATTTCTGTAGATGCTAACATCTGCTACTGCTGTTTCTTTCTTCAACATTCCATTCTCATTCTATTTTTGTTCTCTTCTTCTCTTCTGAGACTCAACTATTTGTCCTATCTATGACCAGCTTTTTTCCCTTTGCTTCTCTTGAGAGTTTATGAGTTAGCCAACAATATGTTAGTAGGTGAGGAATTTCCATCGTTTCCTTCCTTTCTTCAATATTCCTTAATCTTCTGTGTGTTTCTCTTCTATCGCAGTTCTTAGGGGAGCTATTGGATGAGGGGGGTTTAGATCAATGCTTTGTGAATTCAAGTTTGAGATTTGAAGAGCAAGATGAAGGGCAAAGGTTGTCAATACCAAGCCTAGAAGACAAAGTGCCTTTTCTCCAAATGCTTCAAAGTGTAGAAGCACCTCCATCTTTTTCCTTCAAAGAACCAAACTTTCAGACCTTATTGAAACTGCAACATCTCAAAAACCCATGGGACGTGGTAAACCAAGTTCAAGCATTAGAGCCCGAAAGTTGTGTCACTCATGAAATGCTTGATTTATATTCACCTGTCAAATCAGAAACCAAAGACCTTCAAAACCCACAACTTAATTCTTGCATGGAAGGTGTAAGTTCTGAGCTGCAGGAATTGAACTCAACAGAACGGGAAGGCAACTCTGGCTCTACTTTTCCATGTGCTACTAAGCACACCATGCTTAACGAAACCCAATTCTTTAAATCTTCTCCAATAGTCACCAAAGAGCTGAAAAAACGGAAACGAACAAGGCCTCTCAAGAACAAAGAAGAAGTAGAGAGCCAACGAATGACCCACATTGCTGTTGAACGCAACCGCCGCCGACAGATGAACGACCACCTAAATTCTCTTCGTTCTCTCATGCCCCCCTCCTACGTTCAGAGGGTGAGTATATATACTCTCCATTTTGTTCATACCCCTGCCCCTTTTCAAGACTCACTAGTTCAGTGCTTAATCACACAGATTCAAAGCTCTTTGTTTTTTTTTTTTCCCCCTTTTTGCTTTCACAACTCAATGGCTCAATGCTGGGTCTCATAAACTTTGAAAAAGGTGCTAACTTTCTTTCTTTTTCATGCTCGGGAAGGGTGACCAAGCATCCATTATAGGAGGTGCAATAGACTTTGTGAAGGAACTAGAGCAGCTACTACAATCTCTTCAAGCACAAAAGCGTATGCAAAAACCAGAAACAGCAACAGGCCCTTCGTCAGAAGGTTTGTTTACTACGCATTCAGACAGCAATATACAGACGGAGGTTGGCCATTATGAGGAAGAAGCAGAAGAGATTAAGAAACTGGAAGCGGCTGAGATAGAAGTGACCATCATACAGAACCATGTCAATTTGAAGGTTCAGTGTAAAAGAAGACAAGGGCAGTTGTTGAGGACCATCATTGCCATAGAAGATTTAAGGCTTACAATTCTGCACCTTAATATCACTTCTTCTCAAAACACGGTTCTTTATTCGTTCAATCTAAAGGTATGCACTACTAATTTACTACTCTTGTTTATTGGTTTGACTGTTTGGTCAACCATACTTTGAATCCCTCATTATAGTCCACTTAACATTTTTTGGAAGTGTCTTTTTGCAATATTTCCACTTCCTTTCCGTCCCTATTTCTTAAAGTTAAGAGTCTCTTTGAAAAGTTTCAAAATCTTGCCTTCATTTCATTTCGTTGGTGCAATTTTGGTATGGTTATGGCAGATAGAAGATGATTGTAAGGTGGCATCAGCGGAAGAAGTAGCATCAGCAGTTCATCAGATATTCAACATCGCAAACGTTAGCTGATTGATCTACCATTTTAAGAAGCAGCAGCAGCAGCTAACTAGCTAGCTTGCTTGCTTTCTGTCATTTTACAGAATTTCCATTCTCAAACATGCAAAACAGGAGAAAAGATACGAGAAATGCAAGTGGGGTTCTAAGCATGGCAGACCGGGAACATAGAGGAGGTACCAGCACTAGCCATTATCAATAACCCTAAGCTTCTTTTCAACCAAGGAGGTCACTGCAATTCACAGTGGTGGTAGTGGTACAGAGCAGATGATGTGGATGTGTTTACAAACTTGGAAAAAGAAGCCAAATATTTGGTTAATAGCTTGGTGTGTTCGAAGATGAATGGAAGTTTGGGTATTGGGGTTTGTGCAACATTATGTGTTGGGGGTTGTGAGTGTGAGTGGGGTCTAGTCTGCATGGTCAAAGAGGGTGGGGTCTAGAGTTTGAACTTTGAAATGGGGGCGTGTTACTTTATGACATCTAGGGCACTGTAAGATCTCTCTTCTCATCATGAAAATTGCCAATGATGCTTCTCTTTTTATGTTGACTTTGGGATATGTCCCGTCCGGGCTGCTCGTGTAGTTACGCATGTTTCAACCTTCTTTGCCTTTCTCTTTTCGTACCCTTCTCCTTCCTTTTCAGCTTCTGTTGGCCCAAGTACACAGAACTTATATTATTCTACCTACTTTATGGGTTCCTGGAAAACCGTTCATGGATTATATTAGACGGAGATTGTTTACTGTACTGAAAGATTTCCATTAAGTTTTATACTGAATCGTCTCTTGAAAATCTGCAAAAAAAGCATGAGATCAATAGTTGAAGTTGGCATGGGAAGTCCTAGTAGACTGGGTGGGGTTATTGTCACGAGAATAACCATTGTTCGTTTATGTTCAAGCCCGAAGAACAAAAGTGTATTTGCTTATATTTCTTCTGAAACGTTAACTGGATTAAGTCAGAGGCGTTAAAGAATCCTGCAGTATATGAAACTACATGAACATATGTGTATATTTGTAATAGTATTCCTCGTATTTGTGTGTTGTTTTTATAAAGCTTTAGAATAATACGTAAATAAAAGAGAAAAAAAATATGTTTTTACTGTAAAACGCCCTATTTTATTGACAGCAACAAAGCTCATTATATAGAGCTTAAATGTAACATAAAATCTTATTTATTTGTTAACTATCATAAGAATATGTCTAAACTGATTCCTAAAATCAAGTATTAAATATTATAATCAAATTTGTTTAAGACCTGGTCAATTTAACCATTTATTTCGTAATAATCTGTAAGCTTAAAGAATTTTCCAAATTCTGTTGGTTTTTTACAGGAGGAGGTAACAATGAAAATGAAAAAGTTGAAAAAAAACACAGGTTTTTTATGTTTTCTAAAAAAACTCAATCTTTATTCACTACACTGCATATTTTATATAAAGCTGAAAATAAAAGAATAAAATAAAATAATTTACTGATATCCAGCCACATCTCAGCTTACTATTTGAAACAAGGAATAAAATAGAAATTTTCCTAAAGATGTGGTCCATTGACCAGTTATTTAGCAGCAAGTATCTAAGGCACATTTTCAACACTCCTCCTTGCCTTAGTAATTGCAGAGCTTTAATATCAAAATAATCCATCTTCTTAATGTTGCTCAGTTGCTACTTTTGCCTCTTTATTTTGTGACTTGCAAATCTTCTCCATATGCCAATTTGTCCACATTTTCTATATTTGATATCAGGCCTCCACCAATATTTTTTTGTGGGTGATTTGTTTTTTTTGCACTGTGGGCATGGTAGATATGAATCACCATTGTTTCTGTTATTGTTGTTTTCGATCTTGTTAAAATTCTTGTTTTTGTCTCCTCCTGAATTCTTTTCCTTTGCTAGCAGAGCACCTTCAATGGTTCCTTATTGATGTAGACCAGTTGGCAACGGAATTTCTAGACCAATGGGATAGAAGCAACTAATAAATGGTCATTGGATTTGATCTTTTTGTTGGATTAGGATTAGTTTGAGACTATAAATATGTAATCTTATGGCCTTTTAGAGGAGTTAGTTTTTTTATTAATAAAATTTCAAATTTCTACAAAAATTTGAGCTTTTTAGTGAGAAATTGATTTTGTTGCCTATTTCCTGGGTATTCGTAGAATCAACAGGTATAGAAGATCTCTTTGACGGTATTCGTGGAATCAACAACTTGGAGATAGTAATTTCGCGGCGTCAGTTGGTATCAGAGATTGGTTGCGAGTTCCTATTCAAACATTCTACCCCGAAGATAGGCACAACAACAACGATTGGATGAAGTTTATGAACGTGATGATCAAAATAGGGTCGAATGAATGGAACAAGCGTTTGAGGCAAGATATGGCTCAAATAACACAAAATATGGCGCTTCTCATGCATGATAGAGAACGCGCGAGGGCCAACTAGAATGTAAATCCGTTTCATCGAAACGGACATACCGATGATGAAATTGAAACTGATGAGGAAACAGGAGCTCCCCGTAAACGTCCCAGATTACCCCTATGCGTGCGAATGATGATATACGAAGATGGGAGACAAAGATGAGAACGAAAATTCCATAACTCCATGGGGGACTTCAACCTGAGGAATTCTTGGATTGGCTGGCTATCGTTGAAGAGATTCTGGAATTCAAGGAAGTCCCGGAGGACAAACGAGTGGCCTTGGTGACAACCAGATTTCGGAGTAGGGTCACAGTCTGGTGACAGCAATTGAAGTTAACGAGAAACAGGCTGGGAAAATTAAAAATTATCACGTAGGAAAAGATGAAGAAGCATATGCGAGCAACCTTTCTACCTTATAACTTCCAAAGGTTAATGTACCAAAGATTGCTGAACCTGAGGTAAGGAACTAAGTCGGTGGATGAATACATGACTAAATTCTACCAGTTAATAGCCCGGAATGAATTACAAAAGACTGAGGAATAGCTGGTGGCCAGGTATATCGGAGGACTTAGGCTGTAATTACAGGATGCTCTTAACCTGTTTGATCCAATCACGATTACTGAGGCACATCAAAAAGCACTGCTGGTGGAGAAAACAGATAAGTGATCTAGTAATTTAAATTCAGTTATCACTGGAACACAAAATAATATTAGGGGAGGAAGCGAAAATAAAAATAGTTTTGGAGGCAAAGGTAACACTTCGACCCCATCCAAACCCTTTGGTTCAGGAATCAAGTGTTTTGGATATGGTGAAGTTGGGCATAGACAATCCAACTATAAAAAGGTGGAAAAATGAGAAATTTTTATAGAGACGGATGAGTGTGATGAAGAAGATGTGGAGGTGCACGAAAATCTCGCTTTTGATGCTAGCGAAGTTGAGGAGGAAGTAATAGCTGGCAATGAAGGTGTTGCATTGGCGGTGAGGTGAGCCTGTTTGTCACCAAAATCTGGAGGTGAAGACTAGCTTCAAGATAACATTTTTAAGTCCACATGTACTATCTTGGGAAAGGTATGTAAATTTGTAATTGATTTTGGTAGTTGTGGAAATACTGTGTCCTTGGAAGCAGTGAACAAATTGGGACTAAAAATAGAAAAACAACCAAACCCGTACAAGTTAGCATGGTTGAAAAAAGGGGGAGAGGTGACAGTTTCTCAAAAGGCGCTTGTTATCTTTTCCATTGGTTTGAAATACAAAGATTCTGTATGGTGCAACGTGGTTGCCATGGATGCATGTCACCTGTTGTTAGGAAGGCCTTAGCAGTATGATAGGAAAGTGGTGCATGATGGGTCTGCTAACAGCTACAGTTTCATATTTTACAATACCAAAATTGTGCTTGTACCCAGTAAGAACATTGCAACTACCAAACCAGTAGGGGAAAGTCCTAAGTTGCTGTCACTAGCCAAATTTGAAGAAGAATGGCAGGGGGCAGAATTAATTTATATGTTACTAGGAAAGGAAGTAACAGAACAAGATGATGAAGTCATTCCAAAAACAATCTGTCCTATTTTAGCTAAATATGATGACGTATTTACATATGAGCTTCCTAAAGGACTACCACCTTTGAGGGATGTACAACACCAAATTGATTTGAAGCCTGGGGCGATGTTGCCAAACAGGCCACACTCTAGGATGAGTCCTAAGGAGCATGAGGAATTGCGCAAACAAGTAGAGGAGTTGCTGAAAAAAGGGCATATTTGAGAGAGCCAAAGCCCTTGTGCGGTACCAACATTGTTGATACCAAAGAAAGATGGCACGTAGAGTATGTGTATAGATAGTCGAGCCATCAATAAAATTACAATTCAGTACAGGTTCCCAATTCCTAGGCTGGATGACTTACTTGATCAAATTAGTGGAGCTACAGTGTTCATAAAGTTGTACTTCAAGAGTGGATATCATCAAATCTGAGTTAGGCCGGGAGATGAGTGGAAGACGGCCTTCAAGATAAGAGAAGGGTTGTATGAGTCGTTGGTGATGCCATTTGGGTTGTCGAACGCATCAAGTACCTTTATGTGTATGAGGAACCAGATTTTGAGGCCTTTTATTGGCAAATTCGTGGCAGTATATTTTGATGACATCCTAATCTTTAGCTCTAATCCTACAGAGCACTTGCAACATTTGAGGGAAGTTTTTGAGGTGTTGTAAAGGGAGAAATTCTATATAGCCATTAAAAAATTACACATTCGTAGCGCCTAAGGTATTGTTCCTGGGTTACGTAATTTAAAGAGATGGGCTGCAAGTAGACGAATCGAAGGTAGAAGCAGTGAGGCAGTGACCACAACCAAAAAATTTGATTGAAGTGCGATGTTTCCATAGGCTTGCATCTTTTTATAGGTGATTTATTCCTCAGTTTATTGACATTATGGCCCCAATAACAAATTGTATGAAGGGTGGAAAGTTCTTGTGGACAAAAGAGGCAGAAAAAGCATTCCATTTAATCAAGTTTTGCCTTACGACTGCACCAATTTTGGTTCTACCAAATTTTTCATTACCATTTGAGTTGCATTGTGATGCTTCGAAGAGGAAAATTGGAGCAGTTCTTATTCAAAATGGTCACCCAATAGCATATTTTAGTGAGAAAATATCGAGTTCGAAATTGAATTATAGCACTTATGATGTTGAGTTTTATGCAGTTGTCCAGGCCGTGAAGCATTGGAGACACTATCTTTTCTAGTAAGATTTTATTCTTTACACTGACCATGAAGCATTGAAACATCTACATCGCCAAGACAAAGTGACATAACGATATGCAAATTGGGCAACTTATTTACAACAATTCAACTTTGTTGTTAAACACAAAGTTGGAATTATAAACAAGGTGGTTGATGCATTGAGTAGGAGGAGCAGTTTATTGACTGCAATGCGAGTGCAGGTACCTAGTCTAGACTGTTTTTGAGATTTATATGAAACTGATCCATATTTTTCTGCTGTGATGGTGAAGGTTAGGGATGGGGAGAAATCTAATTTTTTGGAATGTGAAGGATTTTTGTTCAAAGGAAATCAACTTTGCATTCCAGATTATAGTCTGCGTCTGTAGATCATTAAAGAGCTACATGGCGAAGGGCATGTCGGAAGAGACAAAACATTGAAACTTGTTCAAGCATCCTATTTTTGGCCTACAATTGCTAAGGAGGTGGAGAGGTATGTGCAACATTGTAGGGTATGCCAACTATCTAAAGGTACTGCTTCTAATGCTGGATTGTATATGCCTTTGCCTGTTCCTACACAAAATTGGGTAGATGTTAGCATGGATTTCGTGTTGGGGCTGCCAAAAACACAACAGGGTAATGATTCCATCTTTGTGGTTGTGGATTGTTTTTCTAAGATGGTTTCTTTTATACCATGTAAAAAGACGGCAGATGCAGTTAATGTGGCTCAATTATACTTTCGTGAAGTGTATCGACTACATGGGTTACCTGCATCCATTGTTTCAGATAGGGATACTCGTTTCCTGAGCCATTTTTAGAGGAACTTATGGAAGATGGTGAATACACAATTGAACTATAGTAGTGCCTATCACCCTCAAACAAATGGACAAACTAAGGTAGTAAATTGCTCATTAGGAAATTTGCTGAGATGTTTAGTTGGTGAACAAGTGAAGGGCTAGGATCAAAAGTTATGTCAGGCCGAATTTGCTTATACTCTATAAACAGGAGCACAGGGTATAGCCCTTTTCAGGTAGTGTATTCTGTCTTGCCTCGTGGCCCTTTAGATTTGATAACGTTGCCTAGCAAGATTAGAGTACATGGCAAGGAGACATATTTTGTGGAGGGGCTGGTGGATGTCCATAAAACGGTTCATGATAATCTGGTGAAAGTTAATGCTAGGTATAAGGAAGCTGCTAATCAAAAGAGGAGGCATGTTGAGTTCAATGTAGGGGATTTTATGTGGGTAGTATTAACTAAGGATAGGTTTTCAGTTGGAGACTACAATAAATTGTCTGCGAAGAAGATTGGTCCCGTAAAGATAGTCGAGAAAATTAACCCCAACGCCTACCGTCTCAAGTTACCTAGTCATATTTGCACCTCTGATGTGTTTAATGTCAAACATCTAGTGCCATATGCAGGTGATTCATTGGATGATGATGCAAATGCGAGGGCAAATTTTCTCCACCAAGGGGGGAATGATGTAGACCAATTTGGCAACGAAATTTCTGGACCAACGGATAGAAGCAATTAGTAAATGGTTGTTGGATTAGATCTTTTTGTTGGATTAGGATTAGTCATTGGATTTGATCTTTTTGTTGGAGTAGGATTAGTTTGAGACAATAAATATGTAATCTTATGGCTTTTTAGAGGAGCTAGTTTTTTTATTAACAAAATTTTGAATTTCTACCAAATTTTGAGCTTCTTGGTGAGAAATCGATTTTGTTGCCTACTTCTTGGGTATTTGTAGAATCAACAGGTATAGAAGATCTCTTAGACGGTATTCGTGGAATCAACAGCTTCGAGATAGTAATTCCACGAGGTCACTTATTGTCTCATCATCGTCCTTTGTTCTTGTGCCTATAGTGCATTTACTAATTTTGTCAAAGATATACTTGATAGTGTTAAGTCAAGAGGACTTCACAATTATTAATTTTGGTGACAATCAAATAATAATAATATTAGAAATAAATGAATTATTTTGATAAGTGTGTTAAGTGTG
>JANQAP020000094.1:2173711-2186973 GCA_026874005.2 Erythroxylum coriaceum
AGTCAGTATAATTGAACAGTCACTTACTTGGAATTAAACACAGAATTCACTAATCAAGGATCAAGAATCAGTTAAAGTCTTAGACTAAGCACAAGTTATGAGACAAGATGGTAAGAAGGGATCAAGATGAAGTTTCAAGTTAAGGTTTGTCCTGGTGAGGGTATTCCACTCTTGTGTGATGCGCATCCAGATGTCACCTAAGATGTCGGCCACGTGTCTCACAAGGGGCGGGGGGCCCAACAGCATTTTTTCTACTGCAGTTGCTTTGAACTGTTTCTAACAATTGCTTAATAGAAAGCAACTGTGTTAATCATTGTTAACTTTTTAGAATTAAATCGCAAGCAGAAAAATCAAATATGGAATGAAAAAATCAACAACCAAAATTTGGTAACACAGTTCAGCATATCCAGTCTACGTTTGTGGGGCCACCACCTAACTTAATCAACTTGCACCTAAGCACAATTTTTTCATATAAGGCTTTACTGAGCCGACACCGATGACCCCTTGACACTATCCACTCCTACTCATATCCTTTGAAAGTATTTCACTCTCAATAACACAACAATCTCGTGCTAACCTCAACAGAGGATTTTTTTTTTCAATAATGAAAGTTAATGAATACAAAACATATAATCTCAAGTGATTGAAACAATAATAACATGAACAAAGAAACACTTGGGTTAAAAGACACTCTCCTATGTGTAGCTTCATCAAACCAAAATCATAGGAAGTTGTCCAACAAGAATTCTGTTGTGAACCCTTCGAATTAATTACTGAAATATCTCCTGCACAGTAGCCACAAAACTCATCAAACGAACATATGTTTCATCACTAAAACATCCCAAAACATAACTGCAACAATAACTGATTTACTGTTCGTTTTTCACTCACAAAAAATGATAAAGTAGCAGTCCAAATTTGCACGCATATATAGAAAAACGTAATTGCAAAAGATAGCTCAAATCACCAAAAAATACAGCTACCAAAGATAACTCAAATCAAAGATAAATATGCTGCATATAAATCTTCAACTAAGCATATCTATCTTTAGGAAATCCTATCTTCTCTAGGATTCTAGTTCACGTAGGAGTTCCTTCACATTATCTTATCTTCAAGAAACATTATCCAAGATAGTGAAATTGTATCCTAAGTAAACTTTTTATCACTTATGATATATCAAATATATTAAACTACAAATAATGTCAAAAATAATTAATTAGATACCTTAACAAATTTCTTAACAAGGATGAAGTAGAAGACTCGACATAATTTTTTTGAGAATTTGAGAGACACTCTAATATGTTGGATGACCAAGTACGTGACGCCAATCATCAAAAGTGAGTGATGTCAAATTTGCTTTCTTTGAAATAGAGGACGACATTATGTAAAGGTCATCTTTATTCATTCCTTGAAGTAAGAGTCATCGGGTGGGTTGATCTTTCACGTGAAAATGATCAAAATTTATAAGGGAAAAGGAGACGGCTTTAAACTTGTAGAATATGTAAATTTTCTTAGAACGAGAAAGTTTTATGTGGAGTATAGAGAAAACCATTTTCAACATGTGAAATTGGCATACTTTGACCATTACCAACTTGAAGTTGGTCACCACCATTGTAATTACTTATAGTATGGAGTTCAAATATATTTGGAGTGGCATGGTAATTGGCTTCAAAATCAACTAGCCATGGATTTGGAGAAATGTTGGAATGCACAAATATGCATTGCATGGGAACAAAAAGATGGTACATGAACCGTTAAGCAACATTTGCTTAAGGAGGTGTAGGTGCACATTCATACTGACTGCAATAATATCTATCTGTTGTCTGATTTCGAAGGTTGATAATTTTGTTAAAAAAAAGGATAAACTTAAATGCATATTGACACACTACAAAGAACATTCAGTGGACATAATTTGAGACTAATTAAAGAGGGATTTTGAAACATCAAAAATTTGTTAATCTGGATGTATAACCTATGGATTTAAAGCTCTTTAAGTCTACTTTTAAATAGTGAAGGTTTGAAGTCAGTTGGACTTCCCAATAGAGAATTATGGTTATGTTAGTGAAGAGTGGTAAGAATTTATTGTTCTATTTTTATTTTAATGATTTACGAATTCCTAGAGTTTTCTGTTGATGTTTTTAGAGATATAAAAGAAGATGTATTCTATCGTTAAAAAAGCAGAGTTGATAATACAAAAGTGGTTTGCACGTTTTTTCTTCCATTAAAATTTAGAGATATTTGAGATTGAATTAACAATTTGGTATCAGAGCTGATGGTGAGTTCCAGGACTAAATCTCTAGGGCAGATGCCACTACCATGACTCATGAAGTCGAACTATGACAATTGGAGTATACAAATAAAGGCGTTGCTCGGGTCGCAAGATGCGTGGGAAGTAGTCGAGAAAGGCTACGAAGAACCAGATACGACAGTAAATATATAGGCTAATGCATTAAAGGCATTAAAAGAGACACGCATGAAAGATAAGACCACTCTCTACTTCTTGTTCCAAGCGGTGGAAGAATCCGGCTTCGAGAAGATTGCCGGTGCTAAAAATTTGAAAGAGGTATGGGAGATTTTGCAAAAGGTCTTCAAAGGTGTCGATCGAGTTAAACAAGTGCGGCTTCAAACTCTACGAGGTGAGTTGGAGGCCATGAAAATGAAGGAGTCAGAAAGAGTATCCAATTTCATCATGCGTGTGCAAACAGTGGTAAATCAACTCAAACGCAACAGAGAAATCTTAACTTATGTAAGGGTTATGGAGAAGATTCTACGATCGTTGACTGAGAGTTTCGAGAATGTTGTATGTGCAATTGAGGAGTCAAAGGATTTGGAAGAGATGTCCGTCGATGATCTCGTTGATTCTCTCGAAGCGCATGAACAACGAAAGAAGAAGAATAAATAGGAATCGCTCGAGGAGGCCTTATAAGTCAATGCAACTATCAAGGAGAATAAGGCGATGTACGCACAGCAAAACCAAGGAAGGGGACCTAGCCATAGAGGTCATGGTTTTGATAGCAGTGGAGGCCACGGACGTGGAGACAACAACTCCGAAAAAAAGGGTTAGTGGACCTAACAAAATTGGCGTGGTCGAGGACGTAGTCGTGGGAGAGGCAGCTGGTCAAATCATGAAAATGTCGAGTGCTACAACTGTGACAAATATGGGCATTGCGCAAAAGAGTGCTGGTCCGAGAAGAAAGTGGAAGAAAATGTGAATCTAGTCACGAAAGAGGAGACGGGAGACAACGGTGTTCTCATGATGGCCTATAAAGACACCACTCCTGATAGCGACACTGTGTGGTACCTCGACACCAACGATAGCAATCACATGTGCGGGTATAAACACTTCTTTATAGATATACAAGATATTGAGGATAGGCACGTGTCATTTGGAGACATGTCGAAGCTCCAAGTCAAGGGTCGAGATAAAATCTATTTTTCTCAAAAAGATGGTAAAGAGGGGTCAATTAAGGATGTCTATTATGTGCTAGACATGAAGAGTAATATTCTTAGCATGCGGCAACTATTGGAGAAGGGATATTCAGTCTTCATGAAAGATCAGATGTTACACTTGAAGGACAAGAGAGGTCATTTGCTTACGCGTGTGGAGATGGCCAAGAATCGGATGTTCAAACTCAACTTGAGAAATATTCGAGAAAGGTGTTTGCGAGTCGACTTGGAAGATAAAGCTTCACTGTGGAACTTGCGATTCGAGCACTTGCATTACTGTGGCCTAAAGGAGTTAGCAAAGAAGGATATGGTTCACGGGCTACCAGACATAGACTACACCGGGAAATTTTGCAAGGGATGTGTACTCGCAAGCATGCGAGAAACACTTTCCAAAAGAGGGCGAAATATCAAGCGAGAAATCCTCTCGAGTTGGTACATATCGACATGTGTGGCCCGATCACACCCAAGTCGTTCGGTGAGAAGAGTTACTTTATCATTTTTATTGACAATTACATAAGGAGGACTTAGGTTTATTTTTTGAAGGAAAAGTCCGAGGTGCTCGAGTTGTTCAAGAAATTCAAGGTGTTAGTAGAGAAGATGACTGGGCTTTACATAAGGCTTTACAATCGGATAGAGGCGAGAAGTACATGTCAATCGCCTTCACGAGTTATTGTGAGGAACAAGGGATCAAGAGATATTTGACCGCACCCTACTCACATTAACAAAACAGTGTGGCCGAGAGGAAAAACTAGACTATTCTCGACATGGTTCAGTCGATGTTGAAAAGTAAAGGCACGTCGAAAGAATTTTGGGTGGAAGCAGTGCAATGTGCCGTGTATATGCAAAACCAGTGCCCACATATGAAATTGGGGGATCAAACACCTCAAAAAGCTTGGAGCGAACAAAAACTGACCGTATCACACTTAAAAATTTTCAGTAGTGTGGCCTATGCGCACGTACAGGATCAAATAAGAACCAAGTTAGATGATAAGAGCAAGAGGTACATATTCATCGGGTATGACTAGCAAACGAAAGCTTCAAACTATATGACCCGATTGAAAAGAATGTAGTTGTGAGTTAAGATGTGCAAGTGAATGAAGAAAGTGCATGGGATTGGAACAACCAAAAGGAGGTGACGTATGAGGAAGAAAAAGAAGAACCGTTAATTTCTATACTAACAATCACACCATCAAGCCCTTTAACATCTGATGTTGAAGAAGAGCCGAGACAATAGAGGATGCGAAATTTGCAAGACTTGTATGAATCGACAAGCGAAGTACACTTGGTATGTCTTTTGGTGGATGCCAAGAATATCACTTTTGAAGAGGCAGTAAGAGATAAGAAATGGCAAGCTGTGATGGATGAAGAGATAAGGGCTATCAAAAAGAATGAAACTTGGGATTTGATGGAGTTACCAGAAGGATATAGGCCCATAGGGGTAAAATGGGTATATAAGAAAAAGATGAATGCCCAAGGTGAGATAGAAAGGTATAAGGTGCAACTAGTTGTGAAGGGTTATAGGCAAAAGGCAGGGATCAACTATGATGAGGTCTTTTCCTTGGTTGCGAGAATGGAAACAATCCAGCTTCTCATATCCCAAGCGGCACAATTCAAGTGGCCAATCTATCAAATGGACGTGAAATCAACATTTTTAAATGGTGTGCTTGAAGAGGAAGTATATGTGGAGCAACCACCCAAGAACATGAAAGCCGGAAAAGAAAAAAAAGTGTTAAAGTTGAGGAAGGCGCTATATAGGCTGAAGCAAGCGCCTCGCGCATGGAACACCCATATCGACACTTATTGTAAAAAGAACGGGCCCCTACGAACATGCGTTGTACATGAAGAAGAAAAAAGGTAACTTGTTGTTTATTGCTCACTATATTGATGACCTCATATTCACGAGGAATAATGAGGAGATGATAAAAGATTTTAAAGGAGCTATAACTCGAGCATTCGAGATGGTAGATTTGGGGTTGATGATTCCTTGGTCTTGAGGTTAGACAAGGAAAGTCAGAAATATTTATGTTGCAAGAGGCGTACGTAAAAGACATTTTGAAAAGGTATAAGATGAAAGAGTGCAATCCGGTAGTAATGTCGATGGAGCTCGGTGCGAAACTCTCTAAGTTTGAGGGAGGAGATCGAGTGGGTGCAAGCAAATACTGAAGTTTGGTTGGAAGTTTGTAGTATCTCACATGTACAAGGCCGAACATCACGTATAGTGTCAGTATAGTGAGTCGGTTAATGGAGGAGCCAAAATATTTGCATTGGAAAGCTATCAAGAGGATTCTTCGATATATCCAAGGAACAGAGTCACTCGGGTTACTCTATTCGGAGACAAATGAATACAAATTGGTGGTTATTCTGATAGTGATCGGTGCGAAGATGTAGATGACTGGAAAAGCACATCGTGTTATGTGTTTTATATGGGAGACATGGCTTTCACGTAGCTCTCGAAGAAGCAATCGATAGTGACATTGTCGACATGTGAGGTAGAGTATGTGGCAACATCTTGGTGTGTGTGCCACGCAATATGGCTAAGGAATTTGCTATATGAGTTAAACACTCCCGCAACAGGAGGCAACTGAAATACTAATTGACAACAAATCAGCGATCGAATTAGGAAAGAATCCAGTGCACCATAAGAGGAGTAAGCATATAGATGCTCGCTTTCATTTCATTTGGCAGCATATGAAGGAAGGAGATGTGCGAATGAGTCACGTTGTAAGTCGTGACCAAATGGTGGATATGTTCACAAAACCGCTGCCGACAATATCATTCAATAATTGCAAAACAATGATTGGAATGAAGGATGGAAAAGGTTTGAGTTTAAGGGAGGAATTTGTTAAAAAAAAGATAAACTCAAACGCATATTGACATACCACAAAGAAAATTTAGTGGACAAAATTTGAGACTGATTAAAGAGGGATTTTGAAAGCTGAAACATTTGTTAATCTGAATGTATAATCTATGGATTTAAATCACTTTAAGTCTACTTTTAAATAGTGAAGATTTTAGGTCAATTGAACTTCCCAATAGAGAGTTGAGTTATGGTTGTGTTAGTGAAGAGCGGTAAGAATTTACTGTTCCGTTTTTATTTTAATGATGTACGAATTCCTAGAGTTTTCTTTTGATGTTTTAGAGATATAAAAGAAGATGTATTCTATTGTTAAAAAAAAGCAGAGTTGATAATACAAAAGTGGTTTGCACGTTTTTTCCTCCATTAAAATTTAGAGATATTTGAGATTGAATTAACAAATTTGACAGAGGGCTCTTCTCCTTCATGGCGGTGCGGTAGGGAATTTTGGGTCGATGGTACAAGACTTGGTATGGGGAGGATGCCAGCTTGCGGATTGGGTTAATTTTTGCAAGCAAAATTAGCAACAGGGATATTGTGATGGCTTTAAAGGAGGATTTCATGGGCAATTAGATGTGAATGAAGTTCGTTGAAAACAATAGGTTCAGTTCTGAGGTTTAGTACAGTGATGATACTATGATTCTCAGGACCTAAATTTCTGTAAATAATGGCATTGAATTCAGCTTTTGCCGTGGTTCTTTCGCTGAGCCTAATTCATCAACTGAAGACTTGGCTCGTTGAAAATATTGGGTGTTGTGAGAATTGATTGAATTAGAGCATCTTCCTAGCTAAATAGAATTGAAAGATGGTAATAAAGAAATAAACATATAAATTTTTGTAAAATTTTCGTGTAAGGAAAAGAAACTTTACTATAAAAAATTTAAGAGTTACAATAATTGTAGATATTAAACCGAATAAGATAAGATTTTGGGATGATTGAAAACTGATTTGGGAAGGCTACGGACAACTTCTTTCCGCATGCAGAGTTTTTCTTCTCCCTTCCTTTTTTGACTTTGAATTTGGTACAGTTGGGTAACACTCAATATCATTTTTCTTCAACTCGTGTAGTTCAATATGTGGTTGTAATCGTCTATGTTGAAAGATGGAGTTGTAGACCAACGACATACGTAGAAGCTCCTTTAGTTAGAGAAAATAAAATTTAACGCGGTAGCATCTTGTCTTTTTGAATTCAGGTTTGATTTACTGGATTTGGAGTGGTTTTATCTGCAGAAAAAGAGGAAGTGAACTAAAAAGAAAAGGATTGATTTCGTATTTTATGTAAATGTCGAAGATACATACACTGTATAATGATGTAACAAACAAATATATATACATTTTACATTTTGAACTATTCTAAATTTAAATAATGAGATAGAAGGATAGATTCTTATATAAATTTACATATGAATAATGAGATAGACTATCCTTATCCCATAATACGAGTTTCAAATAAGGAAAACAATACGATTAAGACTTTTGCCTCATCTTCGAACAAAATTTCGACCAAGTTAGGTTCCACATTAAGCATCACCTAAGGATTATCAATTTATAAGAGACATAATCCTTATTCTTATCTGTATAAAGAGTTAGTAAGTATCATATAAACGATTCCTCCTAAAAAGTTTTATTTATATACACAAAATTGAATCAACTTTTAATGCGATATCCACCAATTTCAAATGTGAATTAGGTAGGGGTTGAATTAATTAGGTAGGGGTTGAATTATGGTACACTGGAAGGGGCGGTCCACACTCTTACGATTAAGTTGTTTAGATTATTCAAATCAACCAAATATGATTAGTGTGAGTGATTCAGTATTTTCATCTTTTAACCAGAAATTTCGAGTTGGAGTCATGAGAATGTAGAGACCTGTTTAATCAGCACTTTATTTCTTATAGACTAACCCAGTGCAAGTAGAGATTAGTCTGAATATAGATAATTTAAAGGCACCTCTCTATAATTAGGACCCTCCAAAAATACTTCGTAGGCTAACTTAAAAAAAATATTCAAATCCATCTAGGAGTTTATTTCTTCAACAAAATGAAGCGCTCGATTTCACACGTTATCATGGGGCAGTAATTAATCAAAGCTTCCAAAGGTGAATGACGAGTCAAAGGGTATGCGAATATTCAGGTAATCTTAAACATGTCCAAGCAGTTCTCCTCGGCAAGCCCTCGGTTCCAGAACTTCCGATAGAACTCGCTATATGCAAATCTCCGGTAGAAAGCAGGATGATGATTATCATCATCTGTCAACGCCGGGGCTGGTCCAATCACAGCATCAGCCGATGGGCAGTAGAATGTTGGAATAGAGATCCTCTCTTTCTCGCTGTTCACGAGGGCTCTATGGAGTACACTTTTGTAACGGTCGTTGCTTATCACCTGCGCAAAACATATCAACATTCAATTACTTGAAAACCAATGAGAGGAGGATCACGATAATGTCGTCTATCATTGTAAATACTGAAGAAAATGGGATACTTAGGTAGGGTGATTTGGTGTTTTTATAATTACTGAAATCTTTAAATTATTATCTTTTAAATATGGGATGAATAAAATACTGTTCATATGTAATAATCTGTAAATGATATAATTAAGTAAATTATTTAGTGACTTCACATTTAAAATAGAAATAAATAAATTCAAATAATTGTTTTAAGAATTTAAGCTCAAAGAATTAATGAATTCTAACTAATAGAGAATCAAGGAAATCTACAAGTTTAACCTAAATTTTCAATATTTAAAAAAGTTCTTAAAAAGGTTCTAACCAATGCTTTAAAAACTGGACTGGAAATTAAACGAGTAAGATAAGAAGTTTAAGGTTTAAGAGGTATAACTGATATTAAACTTTTATAAACCGATTAAAAATTGAATAAAATTAAAGAATTTTAAAAATGATTGAAGAAAATTATCTTTACCTATAAAAAATTTAAAGTTTAATTAAAAAATGAAACTAATAAATAAAAATTTATTTGTTTATTTTGATTTATAAAAACTGATTGATTTATAAAAATTGATCGACTAATTAATAAATTGATCAGTTTTTAACAACAAATACTATTAAGTAAAATCAAATCAAAAAGTAAAAAACTAAACCATAATAAAGGTAATTGATTCAAATTTTTCAATATTAAACTGGTTAAATCTATTGGATTTTTAAAAACTTTATTCTAACTATTTGAACCACACAAAAGAGGCAAAGGAAGACCTAAACAATGTAGGATGAGTTGGTGTTGCTAACTCGTATAATCATAAAGACTCAAACATGAATGAGTATGTTTCAATAACTAGCAACTGTATCAATATTCCTAAAAGCTACCCAACAAAAATTACCCCCAACCAAAATTTACGAGGATGACTTATTATGCATTGGAACTTTGTCAGTTCAATTAATAAAATCTTGTTAGCTATCAGTGTTTTCATCATTGTTCGACAGGCTCAAATCCTCTATTTGTGACCTATCGGGCTATAGGTCTCAAATCCTCTATTTTTATTATTTTACTTTCAAAATGAAGTCATTTTGTGAAAATATTTTTAAAAAAAAATCAGGCCTCTATCGGGCTATAGGCCGAGCCACGAGTTAGTCAACTTGTTATTGAACTGAGTCATGGACCAATCAACTCGTGATCAGATCAAACCATGGGTCAACTCATCCCAATCCGTTGGGTCATAGGCTGGGACAAGCTGATCTAGTCCATTGAAATCTCTGGTACTAATGTATGTCACAAACATTGCGAAGTCCGTTGGTAAGAGACTCTATCATTCATGGAAATGGATTTCAGTTTATGACATTTGAGTACTGTAACTGTCAGCGTCTCTGTCCTTTGCCACGTAGAGTCATGCATGCTCATCCTTACTAGCTGTCCTAATGCATGCCTTCCAGTTTCCTTGCGTCATCAAACTTGTCCTCACACCTTCAATAAGGTTGCCGTTACTAGGTCTCTCTCTCCATTATTGTCCGGTTAGAAACTCTTCTTTTAGACCAACTTCATTTGATTGTTCGAAGATTATAGTAATCTTCTGTCACCGAAGGCTGATTAGGCCAGAATTTACATAATTCACGCAGTTCTCTTTAAAAAAAAACAATCAAGACCTCATCTTACGAACAAAGACATGCGCAGTCAAGGACTTGAGATATAGAATAATCAAACCTGTATTTGATCTCCGATGTTCACAATGAACGTATAAGGAATAGGTTTGACAGGAAGCCATTTGTCGTTGTTGAGCATCTGCAAACCTGGTACATCATCCTGAAGCAGTAGCGTAATTGCATTAGGATCGGTGTGCCCTGGTAATCCATAGGTGAGCTCAGGCTGTGGACATGGAGGGTAGTAGTTGACAGCCATATGTTGTCCATGCTTTCCCAGCACTGTATTTATGTAATCCTTTTCTAGGCCCAGACTCTCTGATATTGCGTCAAGCAGTGTCAGAGCTAATTCTCTAGCATTCCTGCAGTACTCAGCTGCAGCCTCTCTGCTCCTCGAAATTTTGCAAATTAAGATAAGTAAAAGGGAACCATAATTGTCGATTTACAGTATGCTTTTGGTTGAAAAAATATTAAGTATCACATCGGAAAAGTTGATTCCCCGGTGCATGAAAATGGTTAATTACCTGAAAGACGGAGGGTTGCTAGGCCACTGGTGTATATAATCCTCTAAAGGGTGGCAAAAAAGCCTTAGATAATCTCTCCAATTCGAAAATTGTTCTGCGTTCACATTGAAGCTGGAAGAGAGTCTCACCGCCTTCATAGGATCATTTGAGTGAATCTTTAACCTTTCACTCTCTGGCAACTGAAAAAACTCCCTCGATACACGAAACATAGCATCAATCACCATTGAAGAAACCCCATGGTTTTTAACCTTCAGAAAGTGTTCGCGGACATCAGGATCACAGCTCTGTAAAAGAGAACTGAAAATAACCCCCCCAAAAAAAAAAGCAGCAGTAAGTATGGAGCTAGATTACCTGGAAGAAACCATAATCTTTACAAGCTTGGCCTATCTCTTTGATAACGATGGGGCGATTAGGACCACGGAGGTCTTGTAGATCAATGACGGGAATAGAACTATCATCCAACGTCGACCAGAACTCGCTAAGATTAGGTCGATCAGATGGGGGTCGGATGTACTTTGCCGAAACGTGACTCACACTAGAGGCAAGGTCTGCGACAAATGCCTTGGAATTAGCCATTCAAAATGCTTTGTAATTGAGTTTGTCTGTGCTTTCTGGTCTATCAATTTGCCAGGTGGGTGGGTTTTATATAAACTTTTTTTTTCACTTAAAATTTGCTTTTCTTCTTATCTGCATCGAGTAAGTTTAAGTGAATAGGACGATATTGATTCTTTCCTGGATATGTACAGTAACATCGTATCTCCAACCATTTCATGCCATTAGTCACTTGGTAACTACTATACTCAATGTTTTAAGAACAGCGTTCTTATGTTATTAATACGCGTCTTCGCGTTTTGATGAATGGGATTAATTGTTCGTATTCACGCTAAAGTTTTTAACTATAGATTTAGGTTCTAGACTGCATAAATAAAAATGGTTATAGATAATTGCAGATAATATGAACATAATTATGAATATCATAATTCAATTGTGACAATAACTTGAACTATAATATAATAGTTTTGGCAATAATTAGCAATACTAGCAAATATAAGAAACTTATTTTTGGTTTTTATATGAAACAACTGTCCATCGTCAACATAAACACAGAAGATAAACTTGTACGCAGTCGGCCGAAGACCCACTCACCTTGAGCACCACAATCTAGAAGTCCAGACCTGTTCTTTTACAGATTAAAATACTAATATGAGATTGAATGAAACTTCTCTACTTTTGAATTAAACGAAACTTTAAAATTAAAAGTTAAAACCACCTTAAATATTTGTATATATTATAAAAAATAAGTAGAAACGGTAAGAGATTTTGTATCATAATAACGAAGATGTGGAAGAATTTTAAGAGTTGAAAGAACAATTCGAAAATAGTAGAACAATGGGTGGAAATGACTTGTTATTCTTTGCATACAAAGGATACTCCTCAACTTTTGGCCATTGTCCTGATATATGACTACCCAATTTTCACACCCCAATCTTTTCTGGAAAAATTCTGATCACATCTTTGTTCATTTATCATTCAAAAAGAATGAGAACACGAATCTTACTAAGGCTAATAAAACAGGGGAATTGAGTATAAAATTTCTTCTGTTAAACTAGGAAGGCATTTTTTTTAATCAACTTTGGACAAAAATTGAATTCTTCGCATGTAGGAGGCTTCAAGTGGGTGATGATTTATTTGTCTGCCGCAGACGTAGGTCTTTCAGTTGAAAAGAAACACCAAAATATATTGACTAACCAAAATATCAGGAATGATGTATAATTGACGGTAAGAGTTCCACTTAGCACACAAAAAAGGTATTAATTCACCCAACTAAGCAACCTTTGATATCTGAATAGTTCTCGTAAAGTTCCTTAACTAAAAGCTCAGTCCTATTTGTACTGTTTCAGGTGCTATCTAATACGTAGAACATATATTAAAAAAATTGATGGTATCGAGCTCAAGGGAAAATGTGTCTGAATCTTTTGTCTAATATTACTCTGTTTAATTTTGTCTAGTTTAAAAAAGTCATTATTTTTAGTTGATTGTATTAGTTATTAGTTGATTTTATCAGCAGTTAGCTGATAGCAATGTTGAGAATACCGTATCGGATTTAGTACCGGATTGAGTATTGGTATAGTACTGTACCGGTACCAGTCAATATCGGGTACCATTTCGGATAATTTTTTAAATTTATAAAATAATCCCTAAATTTTTTTAAAATTTGCAAAATAGTCCATTATCATATTGTACAATTGTACTGTATATTTTTTAACCTGACTTCAAAAATCATAATAATAAATAATAATCACAATTAAAATGAAATAACAATAATTTTCAGATATTTCACATATAAATAA
>JANQAP020000094.1:2187073-2203186 GCA_026874005.2 Erythroxylum coriaceum
TATTTATTTTATTTTAAAATTTAAAATTAAAAAATCACAATAAAAGTTTAACTAATAATTAATTATAAAAATTTTGATAAAAAGAGGGGGAGAGGGGGTAAGAGAGGGGGGAGATTTTTTAAAAAAATTTGAAAATTTTGCAAAAAAGTCCCTAAATTTTTGAAAATTTTCGGTACCAGCCGATATTTATACCCTGTACCGAAGACGTTGGTACCGTTCAGATTTCTGACCGATACGGTACCGTCCGACCGGTACCGATCAGTACAGAACGATACCCATAACAGTGGCTGATAGCTGATAAATGTTTGTTAAATTAGTTTATGTATAAATCAATTTTTTAAATTTAATTTAATATTTTTTATAATTTATAAATTAATTTAATTTTAATAAATTAATAAATTTTAAATTTTGTCTTATATATTTTATTTAAAAAATTAAAATTAAAATAATAAAAAAAGAATGTCAATCCTGTGACACAAATTCAAACTAATTGTTTTCAATTTTTATAATTATAATATTAATTTTTTATAAAATTAATAGTAACATAATTAAAATTAAAATTAAAATTTAATTTAATTTAATTTTTATTAAACTAATAGCAATATAATTAAAATTAAAATGATAAAAAGAAAAAAGAAAAAACTACGACTGTGATAGTTATGAGTGATTGGTCGCTTAAAATTAAGCAAAAAGGACGATATTTTTTTGTTGGATAGAGTTAGACAAGAAAATAAATAAATAATACAAGAGATTTAAGATTCACTAGTATTAAATTATCATAAAATTGGTTAAAAATTGAAAAAAATTAAAAATTTTAAAATATGATCGAAAGAGATTATCCTTATCTATAAAGTAATTTAGAGTTTTAATTACATAGATTGTTGAATGAAAAGTAATTAATTTATTTTAGTTTATAAAAATTCATTAATTTATAAAATTTAACTGATTAATTAATCAATTTTTAACAATAATAAATATTAAAGTAAATTAAACAAAAAAATTTAAATTTAAATTAAACATTTAAACGATTCAAAATTTTTATGATTGGATTGAACTTTTCAATCTACTCCTTATGTTTTTCTTACAACAATGCTTACGTTAATTTAAGTCTAGAAGGCAATTTGGATATGAGGTCACAACACCTTCGTCATGAAACCATGTGACACTTTAATGCGTACACTTGTCTACCTTTAACTTCCCCAGATTGATTGGTTGCTACGATTATTGACCTGAGTTTTGGTTGACCATTTCCTTTAAAATTTTTAAAGATACAAATTTATCCGATCATGGATTTTACTAATAAAAGAAATGTTTTGAAATTTTATTATAATATTAAAAATTATTTTACTAAATTTGTATTTACATATTTTTAAATATCAAATCAATTATACAAACTTTGTCATATATTATATAATTTTTGTTAAAATAATATTATAATTTTATTTTAATATTAGATAAATAAGATCGCGTCTTTAAACCAAACTTTATCACATAGTGTATAATTTTTGTTAAAATAATATTATAATGTTATTTTAGTATTTTATACTATTATAAAATATATTATAAATAATTTAAATCAAGAAAATATTTTAAAAGATAAATAATATCCGCGTCTTTTAACCAAAATTTGGATAAATTTATCATCTAATACATGGTACACCACTACACCCTCCAGCTGAGCCTACTAATGACAAGATTGAGCCCAGGTTGTTTTTATTTAAACTAGGCCCAAAAACTGTAGGTTGGACTTAATCGGCCCAATATTACAGGGAGTGACAATAACGTATACTTACGAGCATCAATCAGTATTTGAACCATCAAAAGATGGCGTTAACTTATTGGTACACGCTATGGTCTGGCTTGGCCTAGTCATTTAATCAGTCAGCATCACAAAGATAAGTGGTCTTCCTCTCATGCAAAATTTGAGAATGACTTAAATGGTGTAAATTTCTCACTTAAAATTTTTCTTTTTAAGAGGTGTTGAATTCGAGTTATCTAAAAGGAGAAGAATTGAGAACTTTTTTTGTTGATAATTCTCTAATTTTTTGGGCAAAATTTCTTGATCTGATGAATTATAGATGCCTCGCTTCCAATAATAGTGTAGGAGTTGAAACTATTAGAGAATCCGAGAGTTACTGAAAACTTAATGCTGAATAGGGCCAGCTATCAATCAGCAGTTGACCAATTAAGTATGTGACGACTCCTTATGCATAGAAATGTACAGATTATATAAGAACCTGAAAAGTTTTAAAGTTCAAGATTTACATATCTGGGACTCTTAGAATAAAATTTTAAGGACTTAAGATCAGTCCGATCAAACTGAAACTGAAATACCTTACGTAATAAAAAAAATTTTGATGCTGAGCCAGCTAGTCTCTGACACTGACCAGTGACCATAGGTGCCAATCATCAACGTAAGATAATCACTGTTAGAGCCGTACGATTCTTATGTAACCAGAATACGTGGTTTTAAACCCTGCGGCCAACTTCGAGGTCCCGCACTCGATCGCACCCTTCATCGAAAAAGAAATGCCAGGTGGCATTTTGAATTTCCACGTTGGCAGATAAGGCCCGTTTTTTTTCACACAAGTTCGGTACGAGGCCACGGGAGATAGAAAAAACCCGGTCTTTCGAGAAAAAGCCACGTCAAGATGGGGCCCATGGGTAGGCATACCTGGACGCGCTTTTACGGAATTGGCCTCACGGGGACTAGAGTTTGTGGTCGAGATTTGAAGATGAGTGAGGAGGCAATGGGGGAAAACGGAAATACCCAAAAAGTGCACGAACGGTGGGCTTTAACTTAATCAGCCACTAGATATAGGCCACATGGCATCATCCCTGCCTTCTTTCTAACAGCCTCAAATATAATTCCTGCCTCAAAATGAAAAAGAAAAGAAAATATAAATCCTCAAGAAATAGTAGTGGCTGAGATTGCTCCTGAGTTCTCTGAGCAGTAGTTTCTGGTGTTTTAGGTATTACCGAAGCTCTCCTTCAGCTTTTCTCTACTCCTAGTTATTTCCATTTCTCTCCTCACTTTTCTTCTTTTATTTTTTTAGTTTGTGATCGACTATTTTTGTGAAGATTCCGATCCACCATTGGCCGAGAAAGACGATATCTCCGGTGGCTATCAGGTGAAGTCTGTGAATTCATGATCGGAGATTACGTACGTCCTTCTACTGTTTTAGTTCACCATGACATTCTTGCAAGGTACTTTCTCTCATTTCTAGGGCTTTCTCCTGCTGTTCTAACTCCCTGTTTGGTTGCCGAGAAAAATTCAAGTTAGCAAGCAAAACTGAAAAGAACCGAAGCAAAAGGATATTTATTAGCTGGTAAGATTCTAGATAATTTATTTAATATTTCGACGAATCTTTCTCGGCGGCTGAAGAGAGGATTTGATTTGAAATTGATAATGTATCTGTGTAGAACTTGCTGTTGTTGATTACTAATTCGTGTTACTCTGTTCCTTTCCTGTGTTTCTTTGTTTTCTCGTTTTGTAAAGGATTTGGCATCTACGCGTTCCTTTTGGTGAGGATTCTGAATAAAGGAATTTACTTTTAGTTGTTCCGAGGAAGCGTGTCTATCTATCTTCCTCTTTCTGGTGGAGTCTTATAATTCTTCGAACAGTTATATTTTTTACTTTTTGAAGTTTTTTTATTCATGCATATACATGTACTATATGTGCAGTACGGTATATGTGAACTAAACAGGGATGGATCTCTATCGATTGTTTGTTGGTTTTTCGCTTTTGCAGTAATATTCACTTATTGGATCATCTGGAGTTCAAAAACGACAGCCGTCATTGTGATTTTGGATCTTGCTAGAAATGAAAGGAATTTCTGTTTAATCCATTGCTCTTTAGAGAGAATTTGAAGCAGCGGTATCTGCGAAGGTCCGGTTATGGACACATACTCCTCTGGAGAAGACTTAATTATTAAGGTATATTGTTAAGAGGAGAATTTTGCATGACGTCTTTCATTTTCCTTGGATTGCAGCAATAAAAATAAGTGTTTTAAGAATCTGAATATGAAGCCGTGTTAAATATAGACAAGAAAACCGTATACAATTACGAAGCAACGTGAGAGATGGACTGAGGAGGAGCATAATAGGTTCTTAGAGGCCTTGAAGCTCTATGGACGAGCTTGGCAGCGCATAGAAGGTGATAGTTTGCGGTTATCTTCTTTAATTCTTTGTAGGTTTGGATAGTAGCATGTTTTAACTTGCTGAATGTGACTGATTCGGTTATACTAATTGCAAAACTTATATAGAGGAACGATCTGGATCTTCCTAGTAGGAATGCTATCAGATGCCATTATTATGTAGCTAACTCTTACTTGGAGATTTTTTCCCCCCCTCTTTCTTCCTCTCCCCTTCTTTTCGTGTTTTGCAGAACATATAGGAACAAAGACTGCTGTGCAGATCAGAAGTCATGCACAGAAGTTTTTTTCCAAGGTTAGTCCTAACTACTTTGCGCAGCTGTTCATTAAGAGTGAAGAACTGGTTATTAACGTGATGTCTGAAACGTTCTTTACCCTCCAACTCTGCATCTGATTAACTTCTTCACCTCTTATTGTATTTATAGTTCGCGTTTACTTGTGCTTTCACTTTAAATTACAGACTATGACTTGTGTATGCATGAGGACATATTTTGATGGGCTATAGAAAATCGAGGCTCAGCTGACCACAATCTCCTTTATAAAAGAACGAAACTAGGAAGCTCTTTAGAAAAGAAACTTATTGTCACCTATTAAATGAGATTATCTAGATTTTCCTCTAATCAAATCTGTGGACATTAATTATGAGGAGTGGAATACAAGTTTGGGGCATTTTCTTGGCCTGGATCAGCTAAGGTATCACCTTTCTTCCTTTTTGAATTTTGTTTATGCATGAAGACGTATCAGGAGATCATCGGGTTGGTGCTGAGACCAAGTTATCTTGATGGACTATACAAAATTGAGGTTTATGCTGATCACTGCCTCCTTTATTAATGAACGAAACTAGGAACTTTTCTCTTTAGAAAAAGAAACCTATTATCGCCTATTGAATGAGATGACGTAGATTTTCCGCTAATCAAATCTGTGGACAATAACTTATGAGGACTGGAATATAAGTTTGGGGAATTTGCTTGGCATTGAGCAGTCAAGGTATCATCATTCTTCCTTTTTGAATTTTGACGCATTTCGGCTTGGAACTTCAAATTCTAACCTATAGGTGCAATTCCATGAGTGGCTCTCTTTGAGATTCAGTATGAACAACAATTCCTCAGACATTACCAAGGATCAGTTTACAATGCTGTCATGATCTGAAACTTAGAAGCAACACTGGATGTCATCTTGGCAAGCTATGCCGTAAAAGGGTGAAGTGAAGTCCTTTTCTTACTGGAAAACAAATATTTTGGAGAAGTTTCACTAAGTGATCATGAACTGTTTTGCTAATTTAACTTATGCATCTCTGTAGGAGAGCTTGCCACAGAGTTGGTTGTATATGCTTTTGGATAATTTCAATTTTTGAAGTGACTACTCTAGACCTGGGATGTTATATGAGGCTGAAAGAAAATGTAGTTTCAACCTTTCGTGCTTTTTTGGTTAAAAATTCAAATACTTTAGTATAATTTCTCGCGTTAAATTGGCCTACCAGTTCCCATGGAATTGAACTTTAAAGGTGTAAGGATAGCTCTTCACAGTTTCCATTTGATATTAATTGTTTTCAGCAGTTTGTTTCAAGAGAGAAGAGAACTAACTTTTAACATTTTTTAGTAGTTCAATATAAAGTTCTAAGTTGTCATGGGGGCACAAAGACTATATTTCAAGTTATCAAGTTGCTAGACGCTTGTATCTCCTTATCCTTGGTTTTGGTAACTGTGTACTACTTTCCCTTACCTTAGATCCTGCACCATTTCAAACAGAAACTATACATGAAACTAGTTCTAAATTTCGTCAACATTGAACCCAACAATCTTCAGCTTATTTGTCTTATCAGATTAATATTTTCCAGCTTCAGGGACCTCAAAGGCTTATCTATCATTTTTATTCCTATTCAATATGCAAAGATTCAGAACTTGTCTGAACAGCATGTTGATCTTTCTTTTGGTGTCACTCTCCTGCTACTTGGCTACCTTGTGCAACAATAATGGGGGCCTGATTTGGTTAAGGAGTCAAGATGACTACTTGGCTAGACCTGCCCCCCTTTTTAGTTTAGCAGTATTTAGAGTACGATCACTAGAAATCTCAATTGACAAAACAGTCAACAACCTGTCAAAGAAATCACTTAACCCATATGTTTAAGTTGCTGGATAAGATCCAAAACTGAATCATAAGATTGAATCTATGATGCTTCACACAAAAACCTGTTGGGATTGAAAATGTGAGGAAGTTCAGGCTCACTTATTTTGTAGTAAAGCAGAATTACTTTGGGCGGTAGGTTTTAGATCAACATGTTACCTTCTTGCCTTACGACACAATTTGCATGCCAATTCATCATTCATAAGACTCAGAATTTTGATGAGTATCAACAGTCTGAAAATTTGTTATTTTGTTGGGGAACTTTGTTTTCCCATTGCTAGCGGTGATTGTATAATCTTTTTCAAACTCTTTAACTTTCTTGAAACAATATTCTCTAGTTCTGGATAGGAGATGGCTTCATTCAGAAGGTGAAATATCCCACAATGCTAAGCCCCATCCAATAAATCCATCCAGTTCCAAGATGAGGAGACATAAGGAATTCCCTTAGTGACTATTAGGATAGTCTACAGGATTTGATAGTCCGAGAGTATTCCTTAATATCTGTTTGTTGTCATGAGTCCCATGCTTTTAGGATTTTCATTTCCTCCAAGGTATTGGATGTTGCTTTCTGAGTATTCACGTATTACGTGACAGAACTCACGGATGTTGACCTTAAAGGAATGAAGAATTTAAGTTTTACATAGGAGAAAGGAAATGGGTAAACATGGAGGAGGTCAATCTTTCACCATATATTTGTTTTCGATATGGATTCAGATAAGAATGGAGGAGATGAGTTTTGTTACCACTTTGGTTTTCCTAACAGACGTAGAGCGAGAACTTAGATTTTCTACAGCAGGGACTGTTGTATGGCTTAATGATTTTAGCATATGTTTACTCCTAATCGATGTGATTATTGTTTGAGGAGATGTTTAACATTACTATTTCCAGCACTGCCTTTGATACTTTTGAGTTTCGTAGTTTATGAAAATGGAACTGTGCAAAATGACAATACTATCAGGATGCATCATCTGAGACTGCGTTATCAATAGATTTTAATCGTTCTTTGTCTTTCTTTTTGACCCTTGGCAACTACTATTAATTCTTTCTCCTTTGGTCGACAATACTAAGAAAAATTAAATTTTGCAGTTGGAGAAGGAGGCCATGGCTAAAGGCATTCCAATAGGACAAACTCTTGATATAGACATCCCGCCTCCACGTCCAAAAAGGAAACCAAATACTCCTTATCCTCGAAAGACGGGTTCCAGTCCTATTGCAGTACGTTTAGGAGAAAAAAATGGAAAGAATTTTAATTCCGTTGCTCTTCCGCATGTTAACCGAGTACTGGACTTGGAAAAAGAACCGCTCTGTGAGGTCGAGTTTTTTCCTCTGCCATTTTAATCCGTTTTGTTTTGGCTTATACTTCCATTTTCACTCTTTCTTCTGTAAACTATTCAGAAAGCTAAGGGAGATGAGGGGAAAACAAATTTCAAAGAGAACCAGAACGATAATTGCTCAGAAGTCTTTACTCATCTCCCAGAAAATCATGATTCCTCTGTGTTATCAGTGATTAAGAATGGCAAGAAAGCAGAGGCATCCAGAAATTCATGTTCTTCTAGGGAGTTCGCATCTTCACTAAAGAAGAGGAATTCCCTAGTAAATGGTAATGCAACAGATGAATCTTATGTCACAATTGAGCTTGAAGGTAATCAGAAATTAGATAGGCCTGATGTGAGGAAGACTGTTCAGGAAAATGGCACTGTTGAAGCTTCAAGGTTCAAGGATTCTTGCCCTTTACATGAAAAAGTGGTTCTGGGGAAGGAGCCAAATGATTTGACAAATGCATTGCCTGCAGATGAGATGCAGACAATGCAGAATTATCCAAGGCATGTTCCCGTGCACGTCTTAGATGGCCGCATTGGACCTAGTGTGCAAGCTCATGTCTCAGAAATGACATTCCACGATTCTTTGTTCCAGCCAAAGGGTGAAAATCACACTCATCTTAACGTGTACTTGCATCCAGCAGCATCCACTACTACTGAACGTCAAAGCACTGTGCTGGACTCTTCTATTCATGGACCATTTCTTGCCTTTCCTCCTCCCTTCACCTCAAGTCCACATAATCAAGATGATTACCGGTCATTACTTCACATCTCCACATTCTCTAATCTTTTAGTGTCTGCTCTGTTACAAAACCCCGCAGCCCATGCTGCAGCTAGCTATGCAGCAACATTTTGGCCCTATGCAAATGTAGAAAATTCCGCAGATTCTCCTTCATCTGCACAAGGAGGTCTTCTATCTGCGCAAATGAATTCCAGTCCTAGTATGACAGCTATTGCAGCTGCTACTGTGGCAGCAGCAACTGCTTGGTGGGCAGCCCATGGACTGCTTCCGTTGTGTGCTCTTCATGCTGCCTTCAACTGCCCCCCACCACCTGCAACTGCAATTCCATCTATGCAGACGGGTCAAGTCCCTGCTACTAAGATAGATATAGGTAAAATTGCTGATAATCCTCCTTTCGAAGATCAACAAATGGAGCCAGTAGACTTTGAACCTTTGCAAGCACAACACTCGGTTTCCAAATCTCCAGCAAGCTCTGCATCAGATTCTGAAGAGAGTAGAAATCCTAAGGTAATTAACGCTGGGTCAAAAGTTATCGACCAGGAGAAGACTGCAACAGCACCGGAGGTCCATGATTCAACGAAAACGAAAACCAGAAAACAAATTAACCGTTCTTCCTGTGGTTCAAACACACCTTCTAGCAGTGAAGTGGAAACAAATGCATTAGAGAAGCATGAGAAAGGAAAGGAAGAACAGAAAGGGGCTGATCCAAATCATACACCTGCTGAGCCTAGTGGCCGTCGGTCTAGAAGTGGTAGCAGCACGAGTGACTCTTGGAAAGAGGTTTCTGAAGAGGTAAGTAATAAGATAATTTTCTCTGAGGTATTTTTAACCATATTGTAGTATCCTAATACAACAAAAAGCCTTCTTATCATGGTAACCGATACCTGTTAGGGACGACTGGCTTTTCAAGCTCTCTTCTCCAGAGAGGTATTGCCTCAAAGCTTCTCTCCTCCACATGATCTAAAGTGCAAGGCCTATCAGAAGGACAATGCTGAAGATGAAGAGGAAATCTCTAATATAAAAGATGAGAATGCATCACGGTTAGATATCAGCAACAAGACCCGGGCGTCCTCTTCTGGCCATGAAGAAGTGGAGAAAAATATTACGTCGCCTAGTTGTGAAAATAACGAGGAGGGCCTGTTGACAATTGGGCTTGGAATTGTAAAGCTCAAGGCTCGTCGAACAGGTTTTAAACCTTACAAGAGGTGTTCAGTGGCGGCCAAGGAACACAAGCTGGTGGCAACTTACACCCAAGGGGAGGAGAAGGGACCCAAGAGGATGCGTCTGGAAGGGGAAGCTTCGACATTACACTTCTAAATTTGCATGCTTCAACAAAGGAAATCATTGGGGAGGCATGCAATTTCAGATTCTACCCGTTTTCTATCTTATGTTCCTGTCTGCACTTAAAAAAGAGTATTGGCAGCTCACGAGACTGCGGTAAAAAGTATGTATCTTATATTCTAAAACCCATGAACTGCGTTTAAATAACTACGTTGGATAGACCAATATTAGACCATTAATTAATTATTAAGTCTCCATTTGTATTCGTGTCTTTACTATGCTAGCTGCTACGTGCTTATGGCATCTTATGACACTTTCGGACCATCCTCTTTGAAAACCGAGAGATGACTTTTCACCCTAGTGGCTATACATTTGTTCCGATAGGAATCAGGAATGCTTCTTACAGCATGAATTTGTTTGGAATTCATTGAGTTGTAACAATAATTCAATATTTGCAATAACAGGTGTAGTATATCCAAATTCCTAAAAAACATTGATCATCTCCAAAACGCATAAATCTGGTGTAAAATAGTATACGTCAGTTATTTGTTAAAGGGCTTTTCCTAAATGGATAAACACCCATTTACAACACATGCGGAGTGAAAAATTGCATGCCTGCTGAGCTTGATTTTGGGAGAATTTTTGCATTTCGCAGCAACTCAAGGAAGCTTTGTAAGTAGCTGTACAGTGGTTGTATTTACCAAGAGATTGAATCAGAGCGGTTCTTTAGGAGCTCGCTGCATTGTCAGAAAGTGAGATTGGTGAGACTGCAAGCTGATAATGTAATTATGGATTCGCTTTGAATTGGAAGGAGTCAATGAAAATGGAGGGTTCAGAGGCAGAGAAGTTGCTTCTTCCAAAATGAAAGATAACAGAAGCATTGCTCTAGAATATGATACTGCTGCACTCCCCACATTCTCCATATATTCATCTACCTGCGAGAAATGAATTAACTAAAAAGATTGAAAAAAAGTTTTAAGCAAGGTACAATAAGGCTGAAATTTGAAGCACAGTAAAAGTTTACTCACAGCACCACTTTTACCAATGGCGAGAGCTTTCTGGAATATTAGCTCCATTGCATCAGGCATCTCAGTGGCAGCTGCAGCATAATTTAGAGACATCTCAAGTAAACTGCGGAACCATAACCCCAGAAATAAAAAGTCCAGAAATTAAAATTTTGAACAGATAGCCTGACCATCAATCCCTTTGAGCTGGCATGATAGTTTCTCTGCATGATCATAAGCAGCAATAAAGCCTTGCTCTGCCCACAAGTGGACAGAGGAAGGGTTCACAAAATCTAACTTATCTTTGTCCTCTGTATAAAAATATTTATTCCCAACAACAGGTGAATATTGAATGACTGAACTATGTTCAGCTAATCCACCCTCTGGAATAGAAATCAGCCACGAGTTAGCAATTTGAAGAGCTCTCTTCCATATAGCTAAAACGACCAGTTCAATGGAAAATGATTCCAGAAACAGTCCTGCAGTGTACTGCGAGTCACAGAAATTGTTATCTTTGTAGCACATGAAACATAGATATGACATTCCACATAGGAGGTGAGTTTTAAATCATATCATAAAGGAGCTGAGAGATGAAAGTCTTTATAAGTCGATGAAAAGACTACTAATCATCTCCTAACTAGTTATCTCATGAACTAAAGTTATTGTTAGGCCAGTTTAAGCTTGGGTATTACAAGGTATCTCGACAGTAGTAGCAATCTAAAGATTGAACAAAAGAACTAAATAGAAATATAGTTATGTATTGTGTATGAAAGGTATAGACATGTCATTCAGGGACCTAAGACACGGCCTAGTTTCAAATTAATTAGGCATACCTTAACATCTACTAATTACAA
Source organism: Erythroxylum coriaceum (assembly GCA_026874005.2). Lineage (NCBI taxonomy): Eukaryota > Viridiplantae > Streptophyta > Magnoliopsida > Malpighiales > Erythroxylaceae > Erythroxylum > Erythroxylum coriaceum. Next base: position 2,198,552 of record JANQAP020000094.1, read on the forward strand.
ACATGTTAACATCTAGCATACATGTTCTTTTTCTATTTGCTGCGGACTCCAGGAAGGATAAGATCGTAAGAGGATATGAACACTGGATAACTAGTGGCAACAAATGCTATAATGAACAGGCATAAAATATTCAATCTACATGCTTCTTGTCCTTCAAAAGCATGATCGTATTGAGATCTTAACAGAACCCACAGTATAGTTGTGAAAATACACTGACGTACATGGAATTCCCAGTTAAAGTCCTGAAATGTACCCTTTATAAATATTGTCTTTAATGGTAAAAGAAACAAAAAAGCACATTGTTCACCTTTTCTTGGGCCAACTCTGTAACCACCTGCAGATATTGATGCAACAATTGGAGCCTGGTTGAGGGATCCAGTGATATGCATGACCTAGTTGGATCTGAAGCATTGACTTGAAGATTTTCTGGACTACAAGTGAGACCAACAGCCAGCTTAGCTGTTTCAACTATAACTGTCATGTCCTGGTCATTCCTATTTGATGGGCATACAGAAAACGTGGTAGTGGAGTTATCTTGAATGGATGTGGCAACATAATAAGAGAAATTATCCAGCGAAGCACAATGCCGACTAACAAAAACATAATCTTTTTCAATTGACTCCATCGAACCAGCAACTGAACAGATGAGAACAGATTAGTACTCGCAAAGAGCACAAATACCTAATGTCTTTTGGAAAATAATAGAAAGAAAGAAGTGAAGACAGACCTCCAAATTGGTTTGACAAACATTGAGTCCATTCAGAAGACTTCTGCACCTCATCACTTATAGTATTCTCCATAAATACATGAGTAATTTTGTTACCTGATACAGTAACATGATCTTTTCCTAGCACTACTGACTCATCATGCACAGATGAACAGATTGATTGTGGACTGCCCTCGGAAGAGTAGATGGGATGCTCTGGAAGAAACTTGGGACTCTCAGCAGAAGCAGAAAAATCAAATCTCTCAGTAACTGCTTTACCTGGCAGAACTAGAGAAGATTGCTCAGCAACCACCATTAGCCTGCATTATTGGGAACAACTAAAACATCAAAAGTTGCATTGACCAAGATGGAAAATCAGCTATCATAAAATGCATCTACCATTAGCAATTAAGGATTTCGAAGTCAGAAGCTACCTAGGCTCTCTAAGGAACTTGTGATTGAAGAAATCCAGGAATGTTAGCCGCTCAACTGCAGATAAACAATTTATTGATTTGAAGTTTACTGGATAAAAAATGACAGCAAACTCTCAATGAATGGTTCTGAGAACAAAAATCCTAGTATTTTGGCATTTAATAATTACCACGCACCTCATCCACTCGTAAGCATGTATAACAACTTTCATAACAGTAATCAAGTACCTGGGTTTTGACATAAAAGTCGTCTACATAAATCAACACAATCTGGATGCAGCTCCTTTAAAGCACCTTTTGGAAATTTCAGCTCAGTGGATGTCAAGATATTAAGGAAAAGCTGTATACAGTGAAGGGGCAACTTAGCATTGAAGTTATTAACTTCCCAAGACTCTTTTTTCAACCTTGAGCTTCACAATGCAAGAAAAATCTTAAAAGTCAATTTCTAAGATCCTCCACAAACCTGATTTTCACTATTGCCTCCAAACGGTGGCTTCCCAGTCACCATTTGAAACAAAATGGCACCTACACTCCATAAATCAGCCTGCGTATGCCATTCAACGTTGACAAAAGAAAACATAAAGCTTTTGATGTCACATAGGTTGCTCTCCACAAGCAATGGTAGTATCCACTTCACATGCATCGATCTCAAGGTACATCACCTTTGCATTATACTTTCGATGTTGAATAATCTCCGGAGCCATGTACAAGGGTGAACCACAAAACGTATCAGCCAAACTCCAGGGTGTCAAGGACCTGACATATAAGCAAACCAAGAAACTGGCCAAGTTTAAACGAGCTTTACCACACAATAACTGGCATACAAGATAGTGATTTTTTACTCCGGTAGAAGTGAGAAAATGTTTTAAAAGGTACCAACTAAATGACGTGAATGGAAAAATAATCCTGGAAAACCTAACAAGTCCACCAACTGACAAAAATAATAAACTCACTTGTATTAAACGACAAAAAGATAGTTCAGAATAATAACATAGAATAGTTAGTTCATTACTCCCAAGGCCAATAACCAAAAGTGAGAACTTTCCATCTCATAATATTAATTTATGATTTGAAGCACTCCGTCATCTTACCTTGCAAAACCAAAATCTCCTATCTTCATCTGTGGAGTTGTTTCATTTGAAGAAAGTAGTAGGTTCTGCATTAATATCAGCTCTTCCTTTTAGATAACATGATTGCATTTACTTAAAGCAAAGCATCTACCAAAATAAGAACTCAGAAATGATATGTATATATATATATATATATATAGGATGAAAACAAGCACCTGCGGTTTTAAGTCCCGATGTACAAAATGTTTTTCTTGAAGTACTTGCAGCCCTGCAGCTGCACAGGGCACTTAAACAAAATTAAGACCATAGGGGGTGTTTCTTTCTATTTCACTGCTACAATAAAGCCTTTCTTCCCCTTCTAATCAAGCCTACACTTAATAATGCTTCGAAATTTAGATATAAGAAGACAACCCGCCAATTTCATTATCATATTACAATTAAACAAATAAAGTATTCCTAGGATCAAGTAGCAGATACCCAATCACTCAATCACCTAAAAAGGACGAATAGGAAACGAATTGCGTAAAGGTTGTATTTAAACCATATATAACATACCCAATTGCCTCATAAAGTGCCTGGCAACAGCCTCAGATACTTTCCCGCGTCGATGAAGATACCCCGCGAGATCACCTCCATCACAGTACTCCAATACAAGATATATCTTCTTCTTAGACTACCCATCAAAAGCCAAAGCACAAAAGAAGAAAACTTGAAACCCACGAAAGCCGAAGAACAATTATTACAACATGGAACGAAAACGTCTCTACGCTACGCGAGATGTGAGGTGTACCTCAATGGCCTCGAAAAGACGGATAATATTGGGGTGATTCACAGTGCTGAGAATAGAAATCTCCTTGTGCAAATTCTGGCAGACTTTCGGAGGAAGTCGACTTTTTTCAATCTCTTTCACCGCAACTACCATACCCGTTTCCCTATGCTTTGCTCGCCAGACGACGGCATACGAGCCCGACCCGATTCTCGGACCCAGAACGTAGTCACCCACCAACCGTGTCTGATCAGAATCCATCTTCCCGGAAAAAGAAAAAAACAGACGAAACCAGACTAGAGTATACCAGAATTGGACAGAGTCTTTCTAGTTATATGAATAACCAAGGCATGTGTGCATTCAAATTGCTTTTTTTTTTTTTTTAATGAGAGAAGAATATAACAATGGATTGAATTGTGAGTGACCCTGCTGGTTTCTTGTGCGACTAAAGATAAAGAGAAGAAACGTGCGAGCAGAGTAATAGCAGAGCAGTAGAAGAAGAAGAAAAAGATATGAAAAAGTGAGTAATGTGGTCTTCTATATTGCAATCAGCAGCAACCTTGGGCTGTTACGGTGGGGGAGAGGATGCATACAAGTGTACAGACTACTGAGAGTAGACTTCTTAGGCACACGCTACTCTTCAACTATTTTAGAATTGATATTTCTGAATTCGATATTAGTTTTAATTACATTCTTCATTATCAGAGTTTATTAAGTTTAATTTGTTAATTGAACATTAAATTAAATCATATTTTATGAATACAGTATAATTAAAATTTTAAATTATTTTGTACATAGGACTCTTTAACTGTTTTTTCCAATATATTAGGAATCGGGTTACGTTTTAGGCCTAATTCACGAGTCTTTAGTTTTAAGTCTTGTAGAACTCCTCTGTATTCTTCATTATCTTAAGTTTGAGTTATTAACTAAACATTTAACTGAAGACTCTCTTTGTTTTAAATCTAAATAATTTATTTAGAGCATATAATTTATAAAATTTATACACCACTTTGAATAGTTATTGAAATTCTATAAATAAGCAATTTGTGGTCATTTAGTTATATTGTTTTTTGACTTGTTTGATAATTTATTTTAATATGTAATTTGTGTTTTATTATTATTTAATAATAAAACTCAAAATCCTATTTTGCAAATACATTATAATTTAAGTTTTAAATAGGTATAATAATTTATAAATTATGGTAAATTATTTATTTAAATAATACATAATTTTTGGGATCAAATATGAAGATGACAATTGACAAGCTGGGCCAAGCCAATCTTTTAATCTCAAGTCTAAATTAGACTTTAAGATTAATAAAATATCATTTTAATTATTTAGTTTTTTAATTATTAAATACAATAATATTATTTTAACTAAAATAATTTAGGTTGGATTGATTTTAACTTTAAGTCTTGTAGAGCTCATTTATATTTTTCATTATTAGAGTTTATTAAGTTAGATAAGTTAACTAAACATTAAATTGAAGAAATTTTGTTTTAATTTTAAATGAAATTTTGTTTTAATTTTAAATAATTTATCTAGATTATATAATTTATAATATTAACACATCACTTAGAATAGTCCTCGAAAATTTATGAATAAGCTACAGGTAGTGACTAGTGAGAAAAACTCCTGCTTCTCTCTAACTTCACTCATGT
>JANQAP020000094.1:2434921-2448640 GCA_026874005.2 Erythroxylum coriaceum
AAGACCCTCACAGTTTGCTCTTCTCGCATATGGAAAAATGCGTCTATGGGGAAGAAGTATCCGTACCATTTTAAGCGTATTTCGTTCCCCTCTCCAATCGATGTGGGATCTCACAATCCACCCTCCTTAGAGCCCAGCGTCCTCATTGCACAACAAGTCGAGAATCGGATCTGATAGCATTTGTAGCAGCACAGACCACCCACCCACAGATATTGTCCCCATAGACGCGTTTTTTCATATCCGGGAAAACGCGTTTAGGAGAAAATGCGTCTATGAGGAAGAGATATTCGTACCCTTATAAGGCGTACTTCGTTCTTCTCTCCAACCGATATGAGATCTCACAATTTACCCTCCTTAAGGCCTAGCGTAGAAGAAGATTGGAAGGAGGAAGATAGTGATAGTGAAGATGATTTGCAGATAGTGTTGAATGATAACAACCACGGACCAATGGGCCTTAAGGGGGGTAGATTGTGAAATCCCACATTGATTGGAGAAAAGAACGAAGTATGCTTTATAAGAATACGGATACCTCTTCCCTATAGATACATTTTTCTGGATGGAGAAAGAGCAAAATCGTGAGAGCTTTGCCCGATGGACAATCCAAAACGGACAATATCTATAAACGGGTGATCTGGGTTATTATAAATGGTATTAGAGCCGGTTCTTGAACCGTTGTGCTAGCAAGGATGCTGGGCCTTACGGGGGGTAGATTGTGAGATCCCACATCGTTTGGAGAGGAGAACGAAGTATTTCTTATAAAGGTACGGATATCTCTTCCCTATAGACGTATTTTTTCAGATGTGAGAAGAGCAAAATCGTGAGGGTCTTAGCCCGATGGGTAACTCAAAGCGGACAATATCTATGAGCAGGTGAGCTTGGCTATTAATGGTATCAGAGTCGGTTCCAACCCGTTGTGCGAGCAAGGACGCTGGGCCCTAAGAAGGGTATAGATTGTGAGCTTCTACATCAGTTAAAGAGAAGAATGAAGTACGTCTTATAAGAGTACGAATACCTCTTCCCCATAGATGCCCGAATGCAAGAAGAGCAAAATTATGAGGACCTTGGCTTGATGAGCAATCCAAAATGGACAATATCTACGAGCAGGTGGTCTGAACTGTTACAACTATAGATTTTATATATGGGTTTTCTTTAATTTAATAGTACCCACCTAGAAATAATTCAATATCAAACCTATCTATTTCTTTCACGCTAGTTTCTAAGAGTTTTAAGTTTCATGTGTGAGGTTTAACGTAGAAATTAGTATCGTAATCTTAAAAAGAGAAAATACATAAAAATCTTTATAAGATTATAGACAAATTATTTATTAATTTTTTAATCAATCACTTTTAAATTTGTAATTCTTTAATATAGAATGCAATTATTATTCAGAATATATAATTTTATTATCATGTTCGTTCTATACTTCAGTATTTATATAATTTCAATCATATAGTTTAAGACGACGAACTCTTTCAGGCATTTAAACCTCAGGCAATCAAATTCTATTCTGAACTCAAGGGAGATACCTTATGCTTAGATATTCACCGATCCATGGTTTTTTTTTTTTTTTCCGTTGAGCATGCAATTGGAAAAGCACCATGAACATTTCTCTTTTGGTTGCGTCTCAGTTTGTAGCACTAGCACCATATATTTTAGGACCCCACTAACAAAGGTCCGATACGCAATATTGCTTGAAAACGATTAGAAATCTTCAAAAGTGAATAGCTCTTTTCCATGCCTTCATACAATAATTTCAGATGGGAGTACATGAATAACATGTAAGGCAGATTAATGCCTTTAGTGAGTACTATTTACTCTTATTTATCAGGAAAATTCTTGAAAATGCAACCTGTCAATGACAATCTCCTATCTAGACTCTATTATCAATATCAAGCCTTCTCCTTGTCATTATCCACCAATACAAGAAAACAATATGGCGCCTGGACGATCTGTCAAAATTCATAAAGTGGAAGATGAAACAGGACCACCACATCTATCAAACCGATATGCATTTCCACCTACCAGGGTATCGCTCACTATTGTATTTTCGCCACCTTCTCAAGTAAATTTACAGATTCATGCCTCTGTCTTATCCTTATAGTTCTGTTTATTAATGATCCAAAAAAAACAAGACATTAAAAGGATTTACTATACAGTCTATACGTATTACGTAACATATGCCACTCGTACAGTTTCTTACTTACTAGGGGAGATCAGGCTAGTGGTTGATTGATTACTTGATTTCATTTATTGTTTCAGGACGACGACTTATTGTTTTCTCTGTATAAAAAAAAAAAATTAAGCCAACTCAGAAGTCGGAACAAAGAAAATGTTACCCACGATGCAACAGCCTTATAATATTCAGTGGCTATAAAATATAAATAAATTAATACGATGTCGTAAGTGAAAATTTTAGTCATTACGTTCATCCTTGTTCGGTTGTCGGCCAACTTGCTAATTTGAAGTCGATCGAGGATAGAATTAAATGTTATTATTTTTATAAAGCAAATTGTTAAAAATATTTAAGATGCACGTTTCCATAGTTGGAAGTTGGAATTGATTCAAACATGTAAGAAATAGTGGATGATGACTTACTCAACCGCATGTTCCGTCCATTTCAAGGGTCTTCAATTGCCAAACCCAAGAAATTGTCTTTTTCCATTTTTTCCCCTGTTTCAATCTTTATCTACATGTTTTTTTTTTTTTAATTTCGGCGGTCATAGGAAAACAGGTTGGCATCTAAGAGAAAAGATAAGACAACCTCGGGTACATAATCATACAAGGTTAAATGAAATTCTTCCATAATTTTAAATATATTTTCATTATATTATATTTATAATTAGCCTTAAAATAATCGATAAAGTTACTCTTTTATAATTATAAAATTACAAGTTCAAGTCAAATAAATAATTTTCTTGTAAAAATATAAAAGAAATATATGATCATCTCCAAATCTTACAGTGAATATGTTGATTTTTTTAATAAAAAATTTAAATTAAAGCATTATATTCTTTACTTTTCTATTCAGGATAGAGCCTATATGAATAATTGAACTTAAATAATCAATCTATTAAAATAATTCACAAAAAATTTATTAAAGAATTTTTTTTTTACAAATAAGCAGTTTAAGGCATACAATTATATGAATAAAAGAGACAAACTCCTCTTATAATTTTATTTATTTTAAAGAATATTGTATTATAAACTTTAAAAAGAGATTAATTTGAGATTGTATAACTATTTTAACTTAATTTAGAGAGTGATTTTTGTTAAGATAATTCAACACAAGCTCAATAAAAACTTCCTTTTTAGAGTTCCAATATTAGGATCGATTAAAATTTCAGCTAATTTTGTCGATTCAATCGTAAAAATTTTGAGCCGTTTAACTTTTTAATTCAGTTTTAAACTTTTCGGTTCGATTTAATTTAATAACTCTTGTTGTTAAAAACTGATCAATTTAATAATTAATCGGTTGATTTTTATTAATTAATAAGTTATTATAAACTAAAATAAATCAATTATTTTCATGTAACTTTTTCTTTTTTCAATTAAATTTAAAATTTTCTATTATCTCTTTCAATCATATTTTAAATTTTTAATTTTATTCACTAATGCAGATTGAATCTTTTAAATCTTAAATCTCTTGTCTTATCAGTTTAACTTTTGGTTTGTTTTTAAAACATTGATTATAATATAATATGAGGTTATTTAGAATAGTAAATTTATTTTTTAAAAATGAATAAGATTCCGAAAAAATTTGCCTTTTACTCTAATGATCCCATCAGTTAGTCTACTGCAACTAACCTCGGTATATATATACACGTGTATTTTTTAAAACGAAATTCTCTGTATCTACTACTCTGTACCAACTCTGTTTCATACGATCTTATCGATATATTTTATGTGGATGAGATCGCGTAGAACAGAGTTCGTACAAGATAATGGGTATAGAAGATTTGATCAAATATTTTCTTGTCTTTGGCCTTTGCCTATTACTTTGTTTCTCTCGAGGAAGAGACAACTAATCACTCACTTTGCTGAAATGGATGACGATTAGTAACTAATTAAGTAGTGTTATCTATTACCCTTTTACAATAATTGGTCAATCTTGTTTCTCTTGTTGCTTACTTTCCGAGACTCATGTGTCATATACAATTGCCTATTGGACACATAAGCCACGAACCACGTATATTTCTGAATTCTTTAGAGGGCCAACAAGCATTTAGGTGCAAATAAGGGAGGAATCAAACCTGACACATTATTTCTTAGGCGTGATTTGAAGATGAGCAATAGTTTAAGATACCATTGCGTTATATGATGATTGCAATTGCCAAGTGAGATTATGGCTCTGTTTGAAAATCAGCAAATTGTATTAGTTGTTAGTTGATTTTATTAGCGATTAATTGACAACGAATTATATCAATTGATTTGATCAGTTGATAACATCAACTATTTATTAAAGATGTTTGGTAAAATTAACAGACTTGTATTATTTGTTTACATGTAAAATAACTTATAAGAGCATGACTTAAAAAATATCTTATTTCATTATAACTTGTAAGAAAAAGGGATATAAAATAACCATGGTTAATATATATGCATATTTATATGTTTAAGAAGTGAAAATATCAAGCTATATTTAAATTTTAATACACTATTATTTAAAAATTACATGTACAAAATATTATAGTGAAGAAAATGCTATTCCTTATCGGTTAATATAGTTATAAATCTTGTAAAATTAGTTTTTTATTTAAAAATAAAATATTATAGTGAAGGAAATACTATTCCTCATCGGTTAATATATGTTATAAATTTTGTAAAATTAGTTTGTTATTTAAAAAATCAATCTAATTTAAATAAACTTACATTTATTTTATTCTAAATTTAGTTTATATTTATTCAAAAAAATATGCTTTTAAAGTTGATTTAAATTCGTTATAAATTTATAATTTATCTTTTTAATTTTAGTGAAATTATGAATATCTTATCTTTATTTCATATTATTATTCGCTTATTCTTATGTATATAAATAAATAAATAAATGAATATTGTGTTATTTTAAATACATGAGTTTGATGTTTTTTAATTAATAATTTTTCTATTTGAAAAATGTTGTTATTCCGGCTTTCTTTAATATAAAAAAAGCTTGTGAAGAAGAAAAAAACAAGAGTTGTTGATGATTTATGCTAAGCTCTTACAGACAGACAACATCTATTAAATTCAAAAGGAACTATTGTATTTTCATTCTTAAATGTTGAGCAAAACGCTCCAACGTACCAACTTTTTTTATTTTCAGCTTCTTGTTTTAAATTAGCTAGTTAACCAGCCAAATTATCAAACAACTTCAGTAACTTTTTAATATAGTCAATCAGTTAATTTATGTAAATCAAATAAAAAACAGCTAATAAGCTGTTACCAAACAACCCCTACATATAATTCTATAGGAATCCGGCGGCCAGGTTGTGCTAAACTTTTCTCTCACAACTCAGGACCAGCAACCAAATAATCAATGGCAGCAAAGTCAAAGCTCAAAACCTAACTGAACATGCTCTCTCTCCTTCTGTATCTATCCCCTCTAAAAGCAAGTGGTCTATAAGAAATGCCTGAAAATAACAAAATGATATGCATGTGTGTTGGAAGGAAAATTTCATCACAAGTTGATTACTCTATAGGCCAACTAGTCATCATCACTTGCTTGGCTCATAGTGCGGAGGATATATATGGGAAGAGGTGACCCAAAAATAATGAAAAGGACAAGCTCACATGAGTCGAACCAGATCATTCATGGGCCCCTACGTATAAACCCTCTCTATCTCTCTCATCACTTCTCCATCTCATGGGACTATAATTCTTAAAGAACCCAAGTACCAACGAAAAAATACTGCTACTAATACTACTTCGCTGCTTCGCTTGTGAAGAGAAGCTTCGAGGACGAGAGAAGCAAATTGGTGGGAGGAAGAAAACCTCTCTTACATACCACATATTCTCCTTCCTTTCTCTCTCTCTCTGATAACTAGATTACTTCTCTCTTCATGTTATTGAATTACCCATGGCTCCTCTTTGTTTAGGGTTTGGAGTATATCATCCATCTTCTTGGTCAAAAAAGAAGGCACAGACCATTTGGTTTGCGGTACTAAGATAGCTTCCTTTTGCTTCTTATCTTGTGGCTTTGCAGATCTTGAAGGAAAAAAGAAAAAGCTTTGAAAACCGAACAAATCTTTTCAGGTTGGGACTACTTGTTATAGTTCCGTTTGGTTCTTTATCACCATCTAATTGTTCTTTTCTTTTCTATATCGTCATTTTATTCTGGTGGGATTTTGTTTTCCAATATCTAGCGTAGCGAGAAAGCTCGAAATTGAGGGAGGGAAATGATGAACTTGGTTGAAGAAGAAAGAGGGTATTGTGATAAGGACGAATTACGGGAAGAAGAAGAAGAGGAGGAGGAAGAAGAAGAAGTAGTGATGACAAGTAAGCTCTCTTTTCCTTCTCCAAACTCTCCATCTTCTTCAAACCAGTACAAGATTTTTCTGCCGCAGCATCAAAAACCGTGGCTTGGCTCATCTGAAGCACGACAAGATTACAATAACCAAGAACCAAACCTCAATTTCGACAAGAAGAAGATGGAGATCATGGAGTTATCCCTAGGGAACAATTGCGATGAATCTGAAACCAGTGTAGCAGCTGGTACAAGTAGTGGATCTGTCGAGAAAGAACACATGTTTGACAAGGTTGTGACTCCAAGCGATGTAGGCAAACTGAACCGGCTTGTGATACCAAAACAACACGCTGAAAAGTACTTCCCCTTAGACTCTTCATCAAGCGAGAAAGGTCTAATTTTGAACTTCGAGGATCGGAGCGGCAAGCAGTGGAGGTTCCGGTACTCTTATTGGAATAGTAGCCAGAGTTATGTGATGACCAAAGGGTGGAGTCGTTTTGTGAAGGAGAAAAAACTTGACGCAGGCGATATAGTGTCGTTTCAGCGAGGTGTTGGTGAGCCAGGCAGGCACCGTCTGTACATAGACTGGAGGCGCAGAACAAATGCACCAGATCCTATGTCGTTCTCGCATTTAGAGCTCCAAAATCAGCTACACTTACCACAGTCGATGAGGTGGGGTAGGCATTACTCGATGCCTCAATCTTTGTCGATCCAACCACGACCCTTTGAATACCACCAACAACCTCAATTCCAACATTTGAACTTCAGTACTACTCAACCTTACCACTACCATAATCATCACAATCATCATCATTTCGCAACTGGTTATGCCAATGCAGTACCGTACTACTTGAGGCCATCAGTGTCACACCAAATTGAGGCAATGCATCCCCAACAAGCACGCCAACAGGTGCCAATGGTGATTGAATCAGTGCCTATTGTCCACGGCAAAACTGTGGGGAAACGGTTAAGGTTGTTTGGTGTAAACATGGAGTGCCCTATACAAGATGATTCATCTTCATCTTCATCTTCGATAAGTCCTGGTACCATTGGTCATGGGGCAGTGGCTTCGTTCTCTCCTCATTTGTCTTCCGCATCTATTCCGCGTCTCCAATCAATGTTACCCGCCAGTGCTTCAACTGCAGCAAATCAAGCTGAGTTTTCTAAGAGAGGAAAGACTTCATCTTTTGATTTGGATCTTTGATCACACACACACCCAGATGATGAAGAAGAAAAAGAAGAAAGAAGAAAACTTTTGTTACTACCCATTTAGTTTTTCCCATTGGGTACTGATGAATTAGATTGGGACATAGAGGGTTTCATGAAATATATTGGGTAAGTTAAATTATCATGAAATATATTGGGTAAGTTAAATTAGCCTTTTGACCAGTTATCTAGCGTTTCTTCATTTCTCGAAATTGTTTAAAACTAGTAGTACAAGAGGTTAATAGGAGGAGAGGAGGCTTGGGGGATTTTGTAAAGACTTTGAATAGAGAGCAAAAAGATGGAATATTGTGTGGAGCTGAGAGAGTACTTTTAACTGTGTATAACGCCACATATATACAGATGATCATGAATATGACGATGAGTATTGATTTATACAGTTTCTTTTAGCAGGAACCCTTTTCTGCTTCCCCAATAATGAGTTGATAACAAGTGTATGCAGTGTATGTGTGATGAGTGATGACCTCTTCCCAGTTTGTTTGGGTTAAATCTGTTCCTCTTTGGATATGGACTGTACATTCTCTCTCTATCTCTGACAACTTATGTGGTACATATGACTGGTGAATGGGGCACTGCAAAAGTTCCTTCTTCTTTTTATTTATTTTTTGTTCTATTACCTTACTGGGTTAATGCTCTTCCTACTGCTTAGTTAAGTTAAATTGGACGTTACGCGCAGAAAGTTGCAGCACTGTAAAAGGTTGCTTCTGTATCCTTTCTTTATTATTCAACTTTATTCCTAACAAATTTTTCTGGTTCTCATAAACACTTGGTTGGCCTTTTGTGTATGTTCTCGATATATGAGTAATTTGTTACATCTATTCCTTTTCTCTTCACAGCCAAACCAACCTTCTCCTTCTTCTGCTGCAGACAGGATTTTGTCTTTCCCTGTTGAAAGTGAGGTTTCTTAAATGAAGCCATCCCGAGATCGAATTGCAGTTCAGTTTCGCAACCTGGGTAGAAGTGCTTCGTGTGGTTGATTGAGCCTTTCTAAATTCACTTTATACGTGCGATGAAGGTGCATTACGGTTAAAGTGTAAGTCTTTTGGTTGCTCGCAAAATAAGACTCTAAACTGTACTGAATACTGCATATACACCATTTTTGCTGTTCTTTACAAGTTCTTCCTTAAGCCTGTTGGGCATGTCATCTTTCATTGGCTTGTTCTATTTTCTGGATATCAGAAGATGAACAAACAGGAACTTGTCTCTACACAAGTTCACTTCAGTTTAGCCTATCAGGAGTTTTATTAACTCAAATATATCAGGCGTAGGGATACTATCCTTATCATCATTAGAATCCTGAGGAATTAGGTTGTTTTCTGTGACTTTGAACTCGCAAAACAATAACAACAAGAAGAAAATGCTGCAGTCTTACATGAAGACTCTTCTATTCTTTTAAGAAGACGTGGATTTTGATCGTATATATCTTGGAAAATCATCGTCCTTTGCAGTCAAATTTGGATTCAAACACGCATTTCCTTCCGCAAACTGAATGGCATGTACACTGTCAAGAGATATTTCAAAGGTCAAATATATCTGCCAAGTTTGAACGGATTTCAGCCTCCATTTCATGCGCGTAAGTTTCTGAAAAGTCTGCTTCTACCATGGTATGTCCACTTTGACCATAAAATTTTCTTCTTTCTTTGGATGCGTTCCACTGGTAAATTGATTGATTCGATTGCTTCCAACATCATTTCAAGACACATTGCAAGTTCCAGCAGAAAAATAAGAGAAGAGAAAGCAAATTAATTAGCTGCACAAAAACCTCCTATTTAAAAACTAAGAGTCAAAAAACTTCATAGATTTGATTTTGCTCTCAAGAGATATCAGTTTTGCAATCTCTAATTAGCTAATGCTTCTGTCTTTTGTTTTGTTTTTTAATCTAACTTCAGTACTAAGAAGGAATATTGGCCATTAATCTTATAATAAGCATCATGTAATTGATAGTGCCAAACCAACTAAGTCTGGAGTTGTGAGACTCTAACAGGTGTGAAGGACGAAAACATAAAGTACAAGTTGACTTGCTTCTGATTGAAGCATCACACATCTCTATTATTGGTTGTGAGTTTTGATTTTTTGCGATGATAGCAAAAGAGTCACTTTCTTGTAATAGACACGGTTCTGCAAATAAGGTTTCTAAGTAATGCAAAACTTGATGATTCAGTATTTCTTAATTATTTTTTACTTAAAAGTACTTCGATTTTAGCAATTAGTACTCTCTTAAAATCTCTTAAGTTCTAACAATCAGGTCTGAATAGCTATGTATCTCTTGAAACATGCCACACCCAAAAAGTTAATATATAGTAGTATATTTTAACAATTTCTTATTCAAACTTGATCTTGAATTTGCAAATATAGCTCATCCATAGTTCATTAAGGAATTCTTGAAAATTGAGCTTTGGTATACACTAGTTTGGCACTTTATATTGCATATGCTGCCTTTAATTTCCAAGTGTTTATACGAAGAAAGTGTCATTGCATAATTAAAGGAAGCAATAAAATACTTAATTCATTAATCAAACTTAATTTGAACATTATCTTTCATGTATTTTGTTGATACTGTTAAAAATAAGGAGGTAATATTAGTACAATGAATCAACTTTTTAAATTAGATTTCTCATAACATAAGATATATGTCAATACTCTTTTGTCATTATTTAAAAAAATTGATAAAATAAGGAGCATATTTTAGTACAATCAAAATATTTTTTATTTTAGAAAACAACTTCTTTACTAGTTAAGAATAAGACATCGTATTGGATCTCATCAGACTCCCCGTTTAACGGGACTTTTTACATATGGAATACTTTTCAAAGTTAATTAACAATTATTCAAGTTTATTTAGTTATTGATGATTACTTAAAAAATATTTTATGAAATATTACATTATATGAAGTAAAATTAAAATTTTACACTATGGTCTTATTAAAAATATCAATACCAAAGCAGATTTTGTTATTTTTAATCTGAAATCAAATTTGATTAGCAATCACTTAAATGAGTAGGAAACAAGATTGCCATTATTGAAGCATATAGGGTTATGAATATTAGTAAACGAAGTGCATGTGATTGTTTGACTCCATACATATGATTCTATCACTTGTTTAATATTGTATTGCCACGAATACTATCAACATCACGATCCCTTGTAATTGAAGAACTTTGAGATGTTGAAAGGAACGCTATATATCTAACCTGCTCCCTTGTGTGCAGAAGTTGTGACATACATATTGTAGTAAGGTCTCCATTTATCTTTATTTACAATACTTTTCTTTCAATCTCTCCCTATTCTGATCTCTGAATCAAATAAAAAATTTCCAACACAAAGCAACTTGTGTTGATTTCTTCGCTTGTTTGATTGAGCCAAACAAGACCTATCAGCAAACATGGGAATGCACAAGATGTCGGAACTAACACTTTGTCTCATGATAAGCCGATCTTCCTTATCAGGAACGTAAGATAACTAATGACCAAGACATCTCAAGTGCCTGTTGTCTGTAGCTTGTGATTTTATCATGTAATTAGGTCTATCCTAGCTGGCATCTGTCTTGTCCTTCTTTTGCACCACTTATATACCCAACTTAGGTCAAGGTCAAGAAGCAAATATCTTCTCATAGCTAATAGAAAAGAAGTTGCTTAACAATTTTGATAACGTTTTCTTCTGCAAACCTATGCATAGCACAGAGTGACTTTGTCAGGGCATAAAACGGAGGCAAAGAAGAAGAATAGCGTGGTTGGGAGCATATGCGCATGATGTGAAATCACTGTTTCTTGTTGTTTTTTAGTTTGAATGATCGTAGTAGATGTGTTCAGCTAGGGGTTACAGTACCATGCATTTACAATTTGGAAATTATACTATATTAAAAAAGCCTGCACACTCTTTAATTAGCATCAAAGTTTCTTGTAAAACAGTAGTCGTCTGTAATTCTTTCAAAAAGCAAAACTGTTACCTTGGTTCTGCAACTTAATTAGTTCACGGTTTTATTGAATAATGATTCTAAAGATTGATTTAAGTATAAATCCAACTCGGTACAATTATTGAGCTAAAGATTGATTTAAGCGATGAGTCACACGAAGATGGGCAAGGCATAAAAGTCCTCAGGCTATAAAGAAAGGAAGAGTGTAGGTAGCCACTAGGTTTAGGCCTAGTAGACATAATTGATGAGATCACAGAGAAGAGAGCACATGAGTTTGAGGTACAAAAGGATGTTTCTTTCTTCCTTTCTTTTTTGATAAATGGTGCTTTTTTTTGGGGAAATAAATGTATATACAAAGTCATATGTTGTAATAACACCCAAAATTACGTTGAATAATAATAATAATAATAATAATAATAATAAATGAAAATGGAAATAGTGGGGAGGAATAACTAATAAGATGTGATAGAATTGCATCCTTTATCTAAGACCAACCCTACACCATCACTGTATAGCCACAAATTTCAGTGATCTTGAGGAAAATTTGTGGTTAGGTAGTGATGGAACATGGTCGGTCTTGGATAAAAGTAGCAGACCATCCTTACTCGTTCCCAAGATACGTTGCCATTTTCTACTTTGCTTGTGCGTAAATGAGGCATTAAATGCACCACCTCAATACGCATGCCCTTCTTCTTCGCCTTTCTTTCTCTGTCTGTATACGGCTTCCCTTATCCGTCAACGTACCTTCTTAACTTTATACATAGGTTAAAATGTTTTTTTTGTAGTTTTAATTTTTTAAATATTTGAAATTTGTTGATTTTTCTTTTCAGACTTTAATTAAAAAATAATGGTAAAATATATGCAGTATCACTAGTAGTGGATTAATTACATATTATGAATATGATAAATCTATTTAATTCTTGAAATTAATTAAATTTGATTTAAATTAGTAATTATAAAAAAATAATAAATTATTAATTTAAATCATATTTAATTTATTTAGCCCGAGTTTAAAAACTTAATTGAACCGTCATATTGAAAATATTTGATTAATTCATGTCTAATATTTATATTGTTTGCATTTTGTTATTATTTTTAATCTAAGTTTAAGGGAAGATAATTTTTGAAAAAACTAAAAATTAGAAATCTTTTAAAAAATTTAAAGATTAGGGATTTTAAATTTTTTTTTAAAATATAGGTGATATCTATATTTTTACCCTTACAAATATTATCAAGTTTGTGGGTTATTATTTTAATAATTTATGTAAATTAAATAGTTCTCATATATTAACAAATATTTATAATATATATATATATAAAGATAATTTAGTTCATATAAATTAAGATAATTACAAAAATCACCAAAATAATAACTATATATTTAGGTTTATCACATACGAGAGAATAAAAAGGAAAACGAAGAAAGGAAACTATAGTAAGCAAAGGTTGCAATCTCACTCGTTTTTGCAAATTGGGATTTCTTTATCTCTTAGAAATTGATAATGGTATGGGAAGTTTAAGTTCGTATGTTCATGTTAATTAGATGGAGGATAAGATTTAGTACGAACTTTGGTTGGATATGTAACCTTTACTCCAAAAGCCACACTAGGAGTGCATATTATTTGGCTAATTTGACTTAATTTGAATATTTTATTCTACTTGTTATTTTACATATTTAAAAGTATATATGATATGGCTTATCACGTCAAGTTGGTTAATAGAAATATTAATATTAGATTAATTATAAAAAATAAAAATTTTAAGTATTTAATTGTCACTTTTTAAAGGTCGAATTATAATTAAAAAATTAAGTAAAATTTAGGATTTTTTATAATTAACAGTATATTAAAAGGAGCAAATAAATATGAGAAGTTTTGGGCTGGACTTTTGGGCCAAGTTTTGAATGGACTCCACGAGTAGAAATAGGTTTCAGAAAATTTCCCAATCCTAAAGCCCAAAGCCTGCGAGAGCAAGTCCACTAGAGATGTTCTGGTCAGGGCCAGAAAATTTCCCAATCCAGTGTCCTTCAAAGCAAGAGAGGGTTGAAGAGAAGTGTTGCAGAGGTAGAGAGAGAGAGCGAGTATAGAAGAAGATGGAATACAGATGTATTAAGTGTGGATTTGGAATTAAATCACTGTTCGT
>JANQAP020000094.1:2620139-2635260 GCA_026874005.2 Erythroxylum coriaceum
TAAATTTTAACCATTCTAATTTACTTTGTTAATACTATCATCAAAAACTCTAAAAAATCAGTTTTAAATTTAGAAAATAGCTTACCTCACTTTATTCAAATCACACACATTCTAATTATTCTCACTTCTTTGAGAACATGCAGACCCACTCCTCTTCTCTTTTTTGTCACTCTTCCTCCTTTTCTTTGTTCCAACAATAAAGATGATAAAAAATGTGAAAATATGTTATTTCTTTATAATAATAAGATTGTCAAGACGATGAATAATGAAAATGAAATAGGCATTTTGATCAGCCAGCAGACATGTTTAAAATCAGATCATAAAACAGTTCCATATAGTACACTGAGGAAAGAATCGAATCCCGATCACCTTTCCACCAAAAGCTCAGCCTACATCTTTTATGACGCATATTTTGCTGCTGCTGATGGTTTCTTTTACCCTTCTAAGTTCTTGCTTATTGTCTAATTGAACAACTGAAATTGAGTTTAGGCAAGCCTTGAGATTTGGTGCCTACAGAGAGAAAGGCTACTCTTTGATGAGTAGCATGAGTCTGTTGACTGATTCCGATATCACGCCCAGACTCTGAAGGGCACACGAGCTTCATCAATAGGAACAATAGTTCCTTGTGAATCACCGTTGTCAGTATCTGAATCAACATAATAGTCCATTTATATTGTGCATTAGGAAAAGAAATTCTTCAACATATGGAAAGTAACATGCAAACCAAATCGCCAAAAAGTAAAAGAAATCATCCAAACACGAAGTTCACCGAGAAAGATGATAAAACACAATATTTTGTTATTTCTTTCTAAAGTAATAACATATATGAATAACAATAAAACAATTTCTCATCTAAAAGTCATCAAATTATGCTAGTTTGTCACATGACCATAATGAGGGCACATAAAGCATAAATTGTTACGTTTTTACTATGACAATGTGTGGAACAAATATTAATTGTTTCCATTCTTAAGAAAAATTTTTAAACAATCTAAAATTCATTATGCAAAAACAAGCGTATGGTACCTATTTGCACCTGCTTAAGCCGATGATTAAAAAACTAAACCGATTTAATTGTAAAAATTTTGAATTATTTAATTTATCAGTTCGATTTATCTTAATAACCTTTATTAATAAAAATTTATTTATTTATTAATCGGTCGATTTTTGTAAACTAACCAATTTTTATAAACCAAAATTAATTAATTGATTTTTATTTGACAATCTCTTTCTTTAATTAAACTTCAATCTCTTCAATAGACAAAAATAATAATCACCTTCTTCAGTCCTATTTTAAGCTCTTCAATTTTGTTATATCTTTATTATATGTCAATTTTATGTTGGTCACATGGTAATTAAAATTTTAAAATTTTAAACATTTTATTTTACTAATTTAATTTTTGATCATATTTTTAAATATTAATTTAAGTTTTCGAAGGAATTAGAGTTAGTGTTTAGGTTTCAAGTCTACTTTGCTTCCTTTTACAGGCCCATATAGTAGCGAAACTTTTTAAGCTCGATCCCTTTGAAAAAGTCCTAAATATTTACCACTAAAACTGAGTTAACTAACCCTGGTCTTTCCACTTCCTTATGTTGATTATATTAACCTAGTGCAGTAGTGCTAGGTGTGTCCACTCTCATGTCGTTCATCCCTTTGAAATTCTTATGACACTGAGTGCGAATTCTAAGGGAACCTTAAACATGGATTAAGATAGAAAAGAATGTCCAAATGACTCAACCAGATGCTGAAAGTGGCCTCGTTGATCAATTACGAAAATGCCAATGGAGAATACGATCGTTGACACCTGAAATGGAGACCTGCAAAACCACGTAGTCAACTAGAAAAGGAGATGCATAATTCACAGAGGAAAAGGGTAGAGGAATACACATCCAGTTACGTTTGAAGATGGGGTTATGTTGGAGCTATAACTTTGTTTAACCACTAGGTTTTACATAGATCAGAAAACATATATTTCGAAGTGATTATACAAAGCATGTTTACCTACTTTCACTCGTTGCATGACAGTTAAGGTTTCCTTGTTCAAGTCGCATCTTTCAGCCTGTGAATTTTACATTCATTGCTTTAGCACCCTCATTAAGGTGTTGATTCGGTTCTTCTGGAACTGCGGAAATCAAATCTTCCCTTATTGTAAGTGTTTTGTTAGAATCTGACGGGTTAACCTTAGAAAGAACCTTCCTTCGTTTGTACGTTAAAGGTGGTACAGTTCCGTCCTTAAACCCTTGTGAAAGAGAGGATTTTCCAAGTAGTTGTTTTGATTCCCTAACATTAGTGCAGTTACTCTCGCCCGTCAGCTGATCAAAAGAAGTCGTCATTAATTTTTCTTCCTCACCATGGCCAATGTCTGAAATTCTTGGAACGGCTTGTGTAATTTTTTCCTGGCTAGAGATAAACTCATTTTTTGTGGGGGCCAAGCATTGCTCCCCTCCTCGACATTGAGTATCAAAAGGGTGTAATTCCAAACATTTCAGTGGAAAGTCACTACTTCCGGTGCTCATATTTAACCAGAACTCTTTGCCACTAAAGACAGGCATCCCTGCATATACAGGATCCACTGACAGTTCATATTTGTTTGCAAGGTGTATTCCAACATCACCTCCGATCAGTTTGCATTCTACTGGAATAGAAACATCTGAATGCCCATCTTTCTTAACCGTTTTAGTAGAGCTTTCTGGGGCATTGATGGTTCCTGCAACACTGGCTTGTTGATTCATTACACAATGACTTTGGTTCAGAGTTGAATGCTCGCTGCGGCCATCAATCTTCTGCCATAAATGGGATTCATAGAGGGCAGAAGCACCTGGGAAATGCACATATGCTGGCAAAGCAGAAAACTGAAAACCAGTTACACCTTGAGTTTTTATGAGAAAGTCTTGTCGTGCTGCTCTAAGCAACTCTGCTGATTGGACCTCGGGGTAGGAAGGAACTTTAGGTAATATCTTCAATACTCCCTTAGGAACAGAGCGTAGAGCACCATTCACTGGATTGTGAATTCGGACTGAACTATTTACATGTGGATTTACCTTCAAAACCCCTTTTGCAAGACAGGTTTTACCTACATAGCGCTTGCAATTGGCAGACACTCTGTGCAAATTATCCTTTATGCCTTCAATTTGCAATGACTTCAGTTCCTTCAAATCCAGGTGAACCTCCTCATTTGGTACGTTATCATCCTTTGGGAACTTGTTAAGATCAAGCAAATAGGCACCCCTTTGTTTTCTCCTTTTTTTCCATATAGAGATCCTTTCCTCAACGCCAGGACTTCTGTCACACAGATCCCACATATTTCTCATGTCTATGAACATTTTTATCATCTTGGTGTGGTGGGACCTCAAGGAGTGATAGTACATCTTCTTCTGTAAAAACAGCAAACCCTGTCTTAGACAAGCCACCTTCGGGGGATAGAATCCACCTTTCAATCTTTTGAAGAACGTGTCCACTGGGTTCCCAAAAAACATATCACTACCACCAAGAAGCTCCTTCATGGTCCATTGAAATGTCTGTTGATCCATATCTGGGAGGTAAGCTGATAGATATAACCTTTCTTTCTGTGTTAAGCATGAATTCCATGTGTCAAGAGACAATATTTCCCTCAAATTTGGCAGATCATATAGATCATACGGTATGCTGCATAGCTCACCTTCCACCATGCTTAGTTCACAACTGAATTCTTCAAGATCACAATCATCGGAATCATCCTCAAAGTCAAATCCAAAACAAGGGCTATCTTTCCACTCCTTGGCTACAGATTTGAAAGGGTAAGAATATTTGCTGCAGTTAAAAATCCTGTGACCAATTTTTTGAATACCCATTGACACAAAAGTTCAGAGAAGCAAATAATTCTAGTCACATGAAAATCCTCCCAATATAGGAACTTGATTTCCAAAAGTAGGTTGTCTGAAGAAAAGTTGGACCTTTGGACATATCATCACCATGAAATGAATAACATTTTCTTCAGAACCCAATCAACATGAATTCTAGAGAGTATTGCCTTGTAATATACATTCCCACGACATTTATAACAGCCAAAACTTTCTAGTAGCTTCACATATCGTACCAGCAGTCCCCCTAACAAAAAACCTGATCACTTACAATTTAGAGGCTAGTATCAGGTTGCAGAAAATGTCAAACAAAACAAGCATGGTAAATTATAAGCATCTCAAACTAATCCAAATCTCTATGTAAAAGTGTTCCAGAAACAAGCATACTGTGCCCAGCAGTCACTTACAGACTGAATTACACCATCAATCATATAGAGAAGTACATCTGCAAGAAAATCTTTATAGCATGCATATACCATATTAAGATTTGGGAATGAGCTGCAATGACACCAAACAAGCATTAGGGATTAGATAATTAACATCAAAGTAGCGAGAAAGATACAGAAGTACTAAAATTGACTGCACAAGCACCCACGCACAAACAAAGCACAGCAGCACACAATCTCCCCAGCTAACAAAGGATCATCAACAAAAATCAGCGTTTACATGTACATACTCGTACTCCCCAACTCCGTACAATACGTGCAGCTCAAAAACAAACGGATCAAGAGCAAAACCGCAGTAAGAACGACAATTTCTATAAAATCAGTGATCACCGGTTTGATCGATCGTCAGGAAACAAGAATTACAACTAAAGAAAGAAATAAAAAAAGATGGAGAAAAGGGTCATGAGAAGGAAATATAGAATTTTACCTTTGTTTTGCGATCGGATTTGAGTCACATTCGGAATTTAGTGAAAATTAAGAGTTATGGAAACCTCTGAGACACACAATTATGCTTGTGTTTTGTACTTTTTTGTATCTGGTCGTTTTGGGGTTCTTGCCTTTTCGCCTGTATGTCCAGTAAGGGAATAGCAGTGGCATGGCTTAAAAAGTCACTCTCGCACTTTCTACTCGAACTTAGTTAAAGGGTTCTCCTTAAGCTGAGAGAAAGTCGTCTCTCAACAACTTTAACGGCTTCGCTCCAGCCTGGCTAGCTTGCTGGCTTGTTGCAGCCTTCTTGTACGACGAGTCTCTCTGTTTGGAGGTTTGGACTTTGGATAGTTATACTGCTTTCGTAACCAGCTCGGCCGGTTTGAAGTCAACAAATTTAGCCCGAGTTGACTTGCATTAAGCTTAGAGTTTTTAAAAATTGGGTCTCAAATCAGGCTTAGATAAGAATGTTAATGGGGCCGACCTTGGCCACAAGCAGTGGGCTGATCGGCTCCTGACTCGGGCTATGGCCTGACAGGTCATAGGCGAGCTGGGCTATTTATTTTTTTAAGTTAAAAGTAGGCCGATTTTGCCATCCAGATTCGAGCTAACCAGGTTCAACTCTTAGTAACAAAATGATTTTGCTGAAAACGACTTTGTTTTATATTTAATTTTTTAAAAAAAATGGATGGGGTGAGCTTAGACACGGGTTACCTTATGCTTGGTTAAGCTTGGGTTTGAACTTAATTGTCTCGGACCAGACTCGACTCGTTGTTATTTCTAGTTGGCATAAAATGCGGGACATAATATAATGACAATTATATTAAAGGAATTATGTAACGGGGACAGTTATACTTTGAATTGATGAAGATTCTACCATATCACTATATTTTTACTTCCGTAGCAATTATTACCTTATGCCTCATTTTTGGTATTTCTATTTCATTATACCTCAACTTTTTTTTTGAAACGGAGGAACCCGTAGCTGCTATCATTTGGATACGCATTGGATAAACCTCCGAATTGACGCAATAGTCTGCAAATCACACTAACCAAGTACTCCGCACTAAGTAAGCCCTGTACGATAAGCTCGATCAAGAAAGTGTAGGTAAGGGGATTCAAACACAGGACCTTTTGGCCCTATACCTCCCCCTCTACCAACTCAACCACCCCTCGTGTTTGCCATAATATTCACCTTCAAGGTTTGATCTGGCAATCTTGATAGACCTTACCAATTAGTTCTCAACTTTAGTCCTAATGATCTTAAATTTGTCAAAAACTTCAGACTTTTCCTTAAGTAAGAAAACATATTCATAACGAAAATAATCATTAATAAATGTCAAAAAATATATAGAATTGCATAAGATAACTGTATAAGGTCTGCATATATCTGTATGGATGAGTTCTAGTAAACCATAAGCATAAGTTGATCATATTTCCAGTTCATCAAAATTTAAAGTTGCGAGAATTTTTTCCGTAATCAATCTCTTAACCCTATCTTTGGAAATGTGGCCTAACCATGTTTCCAGTTCATCAAAATCTAAAGTTGGGATAATATTTTCCTTAATCAATCTCTCGACCTTATCTTTGGAAATATGGCCTAACCTTTTATGCCACAACTTATACGATTTATCCTTTATCAGGGTTCTCTTTTTCGTGACCTTTCGGCAATATATGGTGATCATTATTTCTTAGATTCATGTACAATTCTTTGAGAGTAAGTATTGTTATTTTGTAATTTTAACAAAGAGGTCTTGCTATAAATATAAAATGTTAAGACTTTGAATTAAACAAAATGAGATTTTGATGATAATAAAATATACTGTTATCAATATTTTTATCTTTAATTATAGTAAGAACTTGTTAAAATATTATTACTGATATTTTTATCTTTAATTATAGTAAGATCAAGTTTAATAAAATAAGCAAAAGAATTAATTCAATCAAATGAACAATAAAAAGATATATAAAATGAGTAAACTTGAGTAATATACAATTTAAATAACGAACTAATAATATAAAGAAATCAAGCTCATCGAGTCATTTAGATTTATTTTTCAAAGAAAACATTTAAGCAAATTATTATAATCTTTTGATATATTTATCTTGATCATTAAATTAAAGGCTAAATAATTACATCATTATTTTCATATAATGAACAATATATAAATTCTTTCATAATCAAGAAAAATTTATTTTGACTTTAAAGAAAATTCCTTGATTTTAAACAACATTTAAAAAATTTCAAATTAATTTAAATCAAAATTTTGTTTGAATTGTGTATTTTTATCTTTAAAAAATTAATAAATTTTGAAAAACTTACTTCAAAAAATTTAATCCACCAATATGGGATTTAAGGGACCAATTTTAGGATTTTGGGTGGATTGGTTAAACAATATGTGTATGTAATCGACTAATACCTCTTGGAGGAAAGAAAATTCTATATCACAAAATTTATAATCACAATAGTCAGATACATTTGTCACTAATGCATTGTAATAGTCCACCAATAATTGTCAAATTTTGTTTCTAACAATTATTTTATTTTATTTTGAGTATAAATACATCGCATATAAGTTTTGAGAAGTATTTTGGACATATCAAATAGTTGATAAAAGGTTTTAGATGCTAGAGAGTGCATATGCGCTTAATATAACATAACTTGTTACTTGTTAGTACAAATAAAAGAGAGATATTTTAAATTTTATGGTTATATAATTATTACAACTGGGAAAATATTTGAGATTTTTATTGTGAGAGTTTCCTCTTGATCTTAAACAATATTTATAAAAATTATTCTTTTTTGAAAAATTAAATCTTTTATTAGTGAAAAAATATGTTTTTATGAAGTTTAAAGTTTTCACCACAACAACCCTTACATAAGGGTCTAATCATATATAAATTGAAATGTTTTTAACTTTCCTTAGAATAAACTCTGCACGTGGGTGTTTTCAGTAAGTCATTCTCCACTATCTTATTTTTTTCCCCTCATTTGTTAACAATTTTCCTTTCTTATTACACAGTCCACCTCCATTTTTTGCTCCAGCTATCTTCTTATCTAATTAAAGCTTTCGTTATTCTTCCTCCTCTACACTCTTGCATGTTGCATTCTAGGAACTTCTTCTTGATGGTCTCATGTTAAGAGTCTCTTGTGTTTACTTTCTATTTCTTCTTTCTCTATTTACTTTTGCTAATCAATGTTAATGCTTTTCTTTTCACATATTACATCAAGATGGTTGGTGGCTTCACTATTGGATGAACTGGGAACTTTTGTTCTCCCCTTCACATAGCTAGGGACATGCTCAACTTTCTCCAGTAAATTCTTTCTTTATTCCTCATTCTTCTTTCAACTCATTTTTGCTTTTAACCTAATTTCTTACACCTTTGCATTGCTTGCACCACGATCAATGTTCCTTCTTACTTGATTGGGGCCTTATGCTTTGGTACCTAAAAAATGGCAAATGAGATGTTAGTGTCTTCCTCCTTCCCCTTCCAATTTTGGAATATGTTGTGGCAATTCAAGTAAGGGTTTCTCCTTTATCCTAACTTTAAAGCTTTACTTATTGCTACAATCTGCTTGAATTGTCTTTGACTCGTCATGATATTGCTAATTGATTACTATATTCCTTAATTTTGAGTTCATCATAACTGCTCCTTAACCTACTGAATAACTTCATCTTTAACTTAATCATTTGACCTTGAGATATTCTTAAATACTCTTTCATTCCTTTCCTCCTAAAGTTTGAACATGCATAATCCAAATGCAATTGTTATGACTACTTTATCATCTATTGGCATCTTGGTGGATATAACCTAGTCAAAGGAATCTCTTAAGTTGTCATTTATCTTCCTTATAACATTTATATTCTTTATGTGTTCCCATGCTTGATATGAGAACGCACATTTGACAAATATATGTTCCATTGACTTATAGTTGTTGTTGCGTTAGGAACACATATTAACCATATTAATGTGTTTAATTTGTTCCAAAGTTCCCAATTTGCCCTTATCTATCAACCATAGATAGAAGGATACTCTAAGTAATAGATTTTGATTCCACACTAATTTATTCCATCTTAGGTACTCCATTTTGACCCTAATTATCTCTACATAAGACTTTCATAAGAATTTTCCTGAGTTGTTAGATATCCAAACATACCAGTCTTCCTTTTTTGGATCTTGATTGTAATCAGGTAGTCAATATTGTAGCTCTACTAGTACCTTACTCCACTAATTCCTACTGATCCAAACCTCCACCCTAGCCATCATAGGGATCCTGTTTTTTATAGATTCCTCCATCTGTGCAATTTGTAAAGGGCTAATTAGGCACCAATTATGTAAAGGGCTAATTAGGCACCAATTATTATAGTATAGAGAGACTACCTTCCTATTTCTCATAACACATTTTATGAGTCCATCTATTGAGTTCCTTAGATCTAAAATTTGTGAAAACAAGTATGAGTGAGTAGGTTTGTCATTTCTCACAAGCTCTTCCTTTTAATATGTAAATATGCATCCACTTAACCCATAGGGCCTCTCTATCATTTAATAGTCTCCAAACCCTCTTTCCTAATAAGGTCTTGTTAGATATACCTATACAGATTATTCCTAGTCCTCCCTTTTGTCTAGGATAAGACATTTTTGCAGTTAATTTTTTCTTTGAAAATTTCTTCCTTCCCTCTTGCCCAGAGGAATTTCCTTATTTGCTTTTCAATGGACCTAATTACTCCCTCAATTAGGAAAGAGCCACAATAAATATAGAGTGTGCTAAGCGTTTACTTGATTAAATGTAGTCTCCCAGCATATAAAAGTTGTTTATTATGCCAAGAGTTAATCCTCTTATGTACCTTTTTAGTGAAAGATTTGCATTTAATATACTTGAGTCTTCTACCAGATAAAGGAAGGCTTAGATACTTAAAGGGGAGGTCCACCACCCTATAAGACAGAGATAGATGAGATTCTTAAGGCTAGATGGCTTACACCAATTGAGAGGACCAGTAGGCTCTTTTTCTAGTTCAACTCCATTCTAGATAACTTTCTGAATGTTCGTAGAGAAGACATGAGTTTTGTTCATTTGCATTACATAACATTAATAAATCATCCGTAAATTCCAAGTAAGATTAGTTTCTTACATTTATTATGAAACCTGAGAAACTTTTCTTTCTTTATATTGAAGTAAATTAGTCTCATTAATGATTCTGTACACAATATGAACAAAAAAGGCAACATTGGGTCCCCTTGTCGAATCCAAACATCGTTAGCGTTTGCTTAATAAATTCCATCTTATATAATCATAAGCCTAGTTAAAATCAATTTTAATCACAAAATTATAAGGCTCATTCTTCTTGGCATATCTCTTCAATATTTCTTATACTAGTAAGACATTGTCTCCAATGTACCTCCCTTCCAAGAAAGACCCTTAAGTATGATTCACTATATTTTTCATCACTTTTTTTAGCCTCTTAGCAATGATCTTAGAAATGATTTTATAAAGAAAATTACAACATGCAATTGGCCTATACTCATTGAGCTTCTTAGTGTTTTTACTTTAGGAGTCAGATAAAAAATTGTTTTTCATTCTGTAATAGCAATTTGCCACCGCTAAAGAGCTCCTTAATTGCTTCACTTACTAAGTTCTAGATTTGAGGCCAAGCTTTGTAGAAAATTTTCCCATTCAACCCATTTTACCTTAGGGCCTTTTTCGGGTTCATGCTAAACATAGTTTCTTTTATTTCCATATCATTAATAAGAGCTTCCAACCCTTCTAATTTTTCCATAGTGAGTTGATTACTTAAAAAGGCATTGAGTGCTTCTATTGTTAAGTTGCTCACAGGTGCTTTTCCTATGAAATTTTTGAAAATTTGAAAGCCACTTTTTTGATTTCCTTCCAAGTATTGGTGAAAGTATCATCCTCCTTCTCTAACAAGCTTATTCTATTATTGTTCCTCTTTTCTAGTACGAGATTATGCAAATATCTGGAGTTCCTATCTTCCTCTTTTATCCAACTGGATCTAGCTCTTTGTTTTAATAATGAATAATGGTTCATTTCAGCATTAATGAAAATCCTTAGTTCAATGGTTCATTTCCGCATTAATGAAATTCCTTAGTTCTTCTTTCTCTTCTTGAAGCCACCACTAATCCCCTAAAGCTTTAAGCAACTGCCCCTGAATTGATTCCTCTTGATGAGTGTTAGATGGAAAACCTCACTCTGCACACTAAAATTTATAGCAGCGGTGAGTAGGGATCGTATCTATAGGGAATGTACGTGTAGTTTTTGTAATGAAAAGAATTAATGTTTAGGATATTGGGGGGGTTGGTTGGTTGCAAATAACAAAATATAGTAAAATTGAACTAAGGAAAGCAAATAAAATTAAAAAGAATAAAAGTGAGAAAATTGATGAATGGTTTTGGAATCTGGTTCTTGGTTCAATCTTAGCCTACACACAAATAAACATACTTCATTGTCTTGTTGTTTTCACACCTCTCTTAGAAACTTTTAATCGTAGATTACCAATAAGCTTTGTTAACCTCAGTTTTCCCTTAGGTCATGTTTAATCAAAATAAACTCTTTAACTAATCCTAACTAGTGAATAACCTAGAACAAGCTCCCCATATTTAGTAGGACAGTCGCATTACGAATAAGGAAAACAAATTAATTTAGGCAACAACCATACAAGCACATGTCATTTAACCTATATTACATTATCCCTAATGATTTAACATGATTAGTTGTCATAAATAAATCCAAAACACAAATATTACTTACTGCATTTGAGATTTTGGCAATCGGTTTATATAAAAACAATCTAATAGAAGCATTCAAATCATCCTTACACAAATACCCAAATCAATAAGCAAAGAATCACATAAAAATCCTTATAGAGAAAGAGAGAGAGATTAAACAATACATAATAAAGAGATGCTTACATGCAATCCTCGGCTTCGATTTCACCTTTGAACTGGAGGAAGGAAGATTGACCCTCCATAAATTCCAAAGAAGTAAGGTTTTTTCCCCTTCTCATGCTCCAAAAATGATCCACAACTCCTTTGGTTGTTTAAATGTTGATTTATGCCCAAAATTAAGTTATTGGGAAGATGCACGATTTAATACATGGTCGTGCATCCAACCATACATCAACAAAATAAATCTTCTTTCAAAATTATACACGGCCGTGTATCCCGTAGGTCATACAAATTGTTCATTTTCTTGTCCCATCTTCACCCTAATTGTAACACCCCACTACCATAGAGTATATACCCGAACATTCAGATGACATTCCACAACATACCCTATGACAATGGCATGTTAGAGCAAACACTTCCACTTAATGGCATCATACAGAATAACATAATACTTAAAAACTTAACCCCTCATTTAAAAGCAACTCTTCCATTTTAGTTACTAAGATAATTTACATAGTAGTCATTAAAACAAATATTTATATTACCAAAACATTTGAGAGTTAACTATTCTTTATACAAAAGTTCTACACATAAGAAAACTACATAAAAACAGTCTACTCCTCCTCAGATGTCAGTTGACAGACCTTTGGGCCATTTCTTAATCCAAAACGTTCTTCTAGAGTATCTTAGGAACTATGTCTCCTCTCTCGTACCTGAAAAGCCACATTGTAATTTTTATGAGTTTTACGAACTTAGTGAGTGAACCATCATTGATGAGCTCACTCATGTCAAATAGACATGTATCTCACATATAATCAAATTCACAACATTCCCTATCTCAATAAGACATAATGAATGTCACACATTCCATATATTCCTTTCAGCCATAGTTTGATCATGCATATCCCAACCATCACATTATCAACAAATACACAAATATGGCTTATCACTTTATCATCACAATTTCAGAAATGGATTCATAATCATATATATATATATATATATACAAATGCAGATGTAGATGCATATGAGACTCCACATTCGTTTCTATTTGTTGTGACCGAGCGCCTTTCATTGTCCCATATCCCTTGTAGATATCGGGCTCTTTTCAAATACTGTCTCGTACCTATTATGGATACTGGGTTCATTAATCACGGAGCTAGGCTTTACATGTAGATTTCTAAGCTTTAAGTTCTTTCAGACTGGCCATTCCGATCACAACGTCTTTATCTGATCATGCATATCAATGTGATACATCAAATCACAAAATATGCCATCAACTTCATGATGCACAGTCAGAGTCTCATGTTCATCGAACCTAAGTCCGGTATTCAATACTTATGTTGAGTATTCAGATATCTTTTAGATTCATATGCAATTAAAACACTTCCAATATATTCCCGTATATCAAACTCCTCGACTATAAAAGTCCAGAATTATCACAATCAGATCATTAATAGTTCAAAAATTGGGAATTAAACAAAAATATATCAATCCTAGTGAGAACATCTAGGTTACTCACAATACGCTCCAGATTACGCTATTGCCTAGATGGACCGACAATGTCAGGATGATGGCGTTTGTCTCGAGCATCTAAAATCATTCAATACATACAAAATTCACATTACAAAGTCGATCAATCAAATACATATTCAATCATGCACATAAATATATGTGTCATGTTTAATGCATGCTCAATGACTTTCCCAAGTATGTTTCCTTAATCACAAATTATAATTATGCAAACATTATCACTTGGATATGTTTTGTTTTCACTTAGGTTTACATCTCAAAATAACTTGATTATTCTAAGTTCATCAATTAATGATTCAATCAACTTATTCAACATCCAATTAGGTTCATTTCACGCCTCATTCAAGCTTAAATACATTATAGGAAAGTACCTTATCATTAATTGTTTCAAACATCACTTAAAAGACAACATTTCACTCTTTATGCTAGGCCACGATTGTGGTGGACCTTGCCACGATCGAGACAGAATCTTATGCAACTAGCCACGATCGTGGGCATGGGGACTTTACCACGATCGTGACAGAACCAAAATTTACCAAGCCATGATCGTGCACCTGAAGGCCACAATCATGCCCTGCATGTTTTCTCCTAATTCTACACGAATTTATCAAACTTAAACACAACATTTACACTTCCAATTTTCCAGAATTCAGGCTCATTTATACAACCTTATTTAGGCCTGAATTATACTCCAAATCCAGCTCAAAATCATTCAATTGATAACTCACAAATCATGGTCTTTCATGCATCAAAAATCAAACCAGAAATTATCATACATTATCATGTATATAGTCCTAATTCTTTCTCCATTCAAGAACACTATATTAACATCTTTCTTTAGCGTAAATTCACCTTCTTTATACATCAAATTATGGTCCAATTCATCCATAAATCAACCTATAATTTCATGGTTTTCATACTCAAAGAATAAGCATAAACACTTCCAAATTCTTTCAACATATTTCCAGCACGAATCATCATTAACATCTTATTCATTTCATTCCAATTCAAGCATCATTCTTATACTATTAAACATGCTATAAAGTTCATATTTCTACATACTTATTAGACTTCCAACACAGCTTAAAACTTCAGATTAATCTACCCCTCCAAGTAAGTAAAATCAACACAGCCTCAAGGTGAAAACAAGTCGATTTTCAGAAGCAAGATGAAGGTAACATTCAGCTATTTTCTTAGCTATTTTGTGAAGAATTAAGGTCTAAATTTTGTGTAGAAATTTGAGCTAGGGTTTTAGCAAAATACAAAGAGAAAACTTCATGTAAGTTCGGTGGTGAAGGAAAATGAAGGCAGCAGAAATTTGGCTGTTGAAGCTTACTTCGTCAACATGCTAGGTGTCACCATTTAATCACAACATTTGTCTTAAGGCATTGAAGACATTTGCCTAATTAAGATGCTGCCATTAATCCACATATTAAATTGCCATATGTCACCAATTACTCAGTCCATATGTCTCCTAATTATTGGTCCACTTGTCACACAATAATTGATCCATTTATCAATTAATTACTAGTTCATTTGTCACTCATTTATCTACGAAAAATGTTACTCAATTATAGGCTTAGCAACCCTAATTTTTTTATGTACCAATTTATCCTACCACTTGGAATTTTTCCTAGTTCAAATGTACATATTAATTTATCAATCTCCCAATTAATAACAATTAATTCCAATTTACTATTCGTAACCTAATCAAACTAAAATTCAAGACATAACAATTCATAATTCACATTATGTTCATTTTAAAATCTTTCATACCCCGGGACATGTCAATTAAGTGCATATGCTATCTTTGTAATTTGTACAAATTATAATTCATATGTATATGTTAATGATATGCATGTAAATGAAATGCTCTCAATGCTATTACTCTTTCATAATGATCTAGGGTTCTAACCCTAAGCATGTTCTGAAAATCGGATATTATACTAATCTATCTCTTTCTTGTTCCACAA
>JANQAP020000094.1:2716401-2726750 GCA_026874005.2 Erythroxylum coriaceum
ATGAATCAAATTAAGGTGAGAAGACCAAAATGACCTTTTTTAGTGTGACAGAGAGTGACAAATAAGATGTTGTACAAGGGGTTAGTCTTAGCCCATTAAATAAAGAAAATAATAAATTCTCCAGTTAAGTTTAGAGAATGAATATAAGCCAAAAATTATAAATTGATTTTGACTCTTTTCCTTACTCATTTTCACTAGTGATTGTTGTGAAATTGTTTTATATAAATTTACTATAAATATTCATTAATTTAGAAATATGATAAAAAGTGCATATTTACAATTTATCTCCAATTTTAAAATTAAAGTTCCCTCTATTAAATTTTTGTTAAGATTATTAACATTAAACATCTAAATAACAAATAAATTTAGTAAAAGATTATGTTAATATATCAAATAATATATTCGTTCATGTTAAAAGAAAGAAAAAATTAAATTTTTTATTGAATAGACATTATCTTCTCTTTATTAATATAGAAGTATGAAGTTTTTATTGAATAGACATTCTCTTTTCTCAGAATTAATTATTACGTGAAATGACATTATAAAAGAAACGATAGTGCATGCATATCACCATTGACAATTTTAACAAAAAGATGATAGTACGTGCTTTAATTATAAAATTATTAATGCTTATTTTTATCTTCCTCGAAGCAACGAGTCAACTACAGTTTGTACGTAACCATAAAATTGAAGGATCGATGTTTATCTCGAGAGCTTGTTTTAGCTTGAAGCTTCCCTGGACTCATTACTCATCCTTAATCTACAATACTTGTGCACGTAATCATTCGAACATATTCGACTTATCTATGGAAATGGAATCACCGAAATAACCTGCTAAAGCCAAGCTAAAAAGACGAAAAAGCAGTTGCACCCACCCCGAATCAACGATTTCACATTGGCTTTTTGCCACGAGTTAAAGCAAAGTTGCATTGTTTATAGCTTAACGTGTCGTTATCATCAACATTCTGATTTACGTCCGTTCTGAGACAAATTCCTCGAACCGATTTTGACCAGACAAAGAATAAAAAAGTGACCACCATCACCATCGATCAATACCCAGAAGCAGTACAGGATCGTAGAGAATAAGAGAAAGTGGTGGCCGTAGCTTTG
Source organism: Erythroxylum coriaceum (assembly GCA_026874005.2). Lineage (NCBI taxonomy): Eukaryota > Viridiplantae > Streptophyta > Magnoliopsida > Malpighiales > Erythroxylaceae > Erythroxylum > Erythroxylum coriaceum. Next base: position 2,717,512 of record JANQAP020000094.1, read on the forward strand.
TCGCAACTAGCATATAAGCAGGTGGTTTCTCGCTTGTTGGCCCATCGTCATAGCATGGCTAATCATCATAACAGTGACAACCCTTATGTTCAGATGACTCCTGTACCACCTAGTGGCAACGGAGCAAATGGTGGACGTAAGCGTAGTGGTTCAGTTTTGTTGGGATCTTTGATGAATTGGTTTTTGTAAGATTCTAAATGGTTCATAACTTTGTGTTTTTTCTCTTTTCAGGACCGAAGAGTAAGATATGTGATGCATTCAATCGGTGTGGAAGAAGGTTTGAAGATGCGAGTAGGAAAGCTGAGGTTTATGCAGATAATATCTGGCATCATTGTAAATCTTTACCTTCTCCATAGTTACTTCATATAGTTTAGTTGTTGGTATTTTTCAACGATCAAATCTTCTTGCTAACCTATTGTTGGAAAGGTAAAAACCTCGATATGTTGTTTACCCGTTAATTGATTGTTGTTTCTTCAAAGCTGGGATCCAACATGGAATTAAGTACTACCTAAAATTGAATAATTCGTCCATGTTGAAAAAGAATAGTTGATCCTATGTGAGATCTTCGTGGGGAATTTAAGAGTCAAACGCAGCCAATCTTTGGAAAATCAACTAATTAACTCAGGTGGTCTTAGGAGCAGAATTGTGCTGTTCTTGAGTATGAAAGAAGGAAGAATATTTATGCCTCGTTGTTTCTGGAATTCCAGTAATTGCATGACATTGGTTTCAGTAGTGTGCTTAAGCAACTACGTAATCAGTGGAGAAAAGAGCAACTAATCTTTTAGAATTGGGCTTCCTTTTATTGGCTTGATTTCATAATCTTTTCTTCAGCAAAATGGGGAACTGTGTTTTTCTTTTGCTTTGTCTTTTGTTTCATAACTTGTAATCTCTACAGTCAAAGTTAGCCCCAGCTTCACGGAGGCAGCACTGTCAAGGATTACTCAAGGGACAAAGGTGCTCGCTGAAGGAGGGCATGACAAAGTATTCCAACAGACATTTGGGTTCATACCTGAAGAGAAGCTCTTAAAAACTTATGTTTGCTATTTATCAACTTCATCTGGACCTGTTAGTGGGACCCTTTATGTATCAACTAAAAGAGTGGCCTTTTGCAGCAACAATCCCTTCTCTTCCTATTCTGCCACTGGACAGCAGCAATGGATGTACTACAAGGTATAAATTTCTACATCCTTTTCAGAAGTTGTTGCTTGAAAGTTGACATAGTTCCGCCTTTTGAATAAAACCAAACTTAATACACTTTTAAGGTTGAAAATAAGTAGGTTTTTGAGAAAGCTTGACGATTGATATTGCCTGAACCTTAGTTCCAGTGAGACTTAGGATAGGTTCTGCAGGTAGTGTCAGCCTAGTTCCCGGGTCTTTCCGAGTCAAGTTGTGCTCTGAGTTTCATTTCTGTGCTTGAAAATAGCTTGAAAGTCATTTGATATTGAATTTCAATCTCCTGACATCAATCTCTTAACACGTTGTTGAACTTGGTGGGTATATCTAGATGGGAGTGCAGCTTCATCAGCTGAGAGCAGTTAATCCTTCTTCAAACAGAATGAACCCATCTGAGAAATACATCCAACTAGTGACCACAGATGGTTACGAATTCTGGTTCATGGGGTTCATATCGTACGACAAAGCTCTGAAACAACTATATGAGGTGTTGCAACACTCGCGTGAGTCATCTGAGGATGTTCCCGTTGTGCATGGTTGAGTGTTCTTTAGACATAAAGATGTAATTTAGGCAGCTTCAACATATGTGATGTATTGTTTTCTCCTCTTTTTTTAATTTTTACTTCCAAAATAAACTTGCTTGTGGAATTCCAGATGAAGCAAACTATATTTTTTTTACTAAAAATGCAAACCACATTGCATATTCAAAGAAATTATATTCTAAACTTTTTTTTAGCCCACGAGGTGTCTTAACTATAGAAAGGCATCTTTCAGTCATCTACATCCAGACTAATCTCCGCTCGCATCGAGTCAGTCCGTAAGGGGTAAAGTGTTGGTCAAACATGTTTTTCTATTTTCAGGGCTCGAACTGGAGACTTCTGATTAAGGGATGAGAGTGTTGAACCACTCACCACAATTATCTAGGTCTATGCATCATTTCAAACTAAAAAATTGTACAATATAATTCAAAATCATAATGAAAATAAATTGACATAAAAATCAAGAGAATTATGCAAAATTACAATTTTCCAACTTAATTTTGTAAACAACAACAATAATTTAATAAAAGTATCGCTGATATGCAAAATCTGCGTTTGGAGAGTCCTATATGGTAGAGAGAATTTCGACATTCTTAATCATTCAAAAGCAAGTTAGTCATAGACCTAGTTCACTCTTATAGAAATTTTGATTTATTAACCAAAGTTGTTTTGTGTACCAAATAAGAAAAGTGCACATAACTCAGTTGGCTCTTTCAATTTACTTAGCAACTCACTTCAATCTAAATGGATGCTTGTTGATCAGGAGTGAAAATGCCTTGTTACAAGTGTTACTTGAATTGATTATGACCCTTAACTTTGAGTTGCTAGTTCTTCAAGTGATTTGCTTATATCGAAAAGTTTATATATACTTCAATATTGCAAGCACCCATCACGAATAAAGAATGAGATCTTATCAATCTAACAAAATATGATGCAGAAGTTTAATGCTAGGTTGTTGTGATATTTGGTTATATTACATCACATCGACTAACGAAAAAAGAAAAGTAAATTAAATAAAGATTTTAACATTGTTAAATTTGAAACAAATTGGCCTGTTTGTTTATATTTATTTTAAATTTAGTAAAAAATTATTTATTTAAATTTTTGGTTTTAACTTATGAAAAATACGGAAAGTGATTTTTATTTTTTATAATATAGTTTGATGTCAATTAAATATATATTATTTAATTTTAATGATTAATAATAATTATAAATAATTTAATTGAATGTTATAATTAATTTAAATATCAAAATTTGAAAATAAAATAATTGTAATTTAATAAATAAATTCAATTTAAATTTAATACATCTTGAAAATATATAAATTTTAAATAAAATTTATTTTAATAATTTAAAAATGGATATTAATTTATAAATAAAAATTTAATTATTTATTTTGATAAAATATAATAAAATTTCACTAATAATTTACTAAAAATATTATATAAAAGATTAAAATAAAAATTTATTTATAAAATATATTTATCTTTAAGTTTTATCTAATATGTAATTATTAGAAATTAATTACGTACATGTTTTATTTTTATTTAAAAAATATAACAATTAAAAATAATTTTTAATTTTTAATTTCAATACACTTTATTTACAAGTTATTATCAAATAATGATTTATTACTTTTTTATTACGGAATTCTGAATTTTCATTAATCTTCATTTAAATAGATAAGCTTAAAAAGAATAAAATATCCCAACACATTCCAGTCCTGTCCTGTCCAGTGCGTGTGGATAGCGAAAGATTGGATCATGCCTCTTAATCCGTCCAGTCCCATAGTTTTCGATCTATACTCCCGAGATAAAGGAATTGAAGATTAGCCGAAACTTGACATATTGGCCCATAACCTCTGTCTAACTACCGCTATCGTTAGCCAATGGACCTATCCGTCTACAGCTTCCTCGCAGCCGTAACTCACTCATGAAAACTCGTTCCTTAGCTTTCGGGGTTTGTTACTTTCTTGTCGCTTTCTTATCAGTTTCTCTCTGTGTGGTGTGATACCCAAGTCTTAGCCAATTATAAAAAAGTGAAGAGAAACTTCCTTTCTCCATTCAACAACCTCACCCCAGCTCTCCACTATAGGGGGAAGCATATTACTCATGGCAACCACTCGGTTCTTTGCCACTCTGCTTCTTTTGGCCATCTCTGTCTTCCATCTTGAGGTACTTGCAAATCTCTATTTTTTTATATCGCTGTTCCTTCTTTTAAGTTTCTTGTTGGATATGCATATGCTGGGACGTTTTCTTATTTTAACAAGATCTTTTCTTTCCAAACCCTGGAAGGTCGACGTTGACTTTGTGGTAGATGGTTGAAAATGGATATATGTCCCTTTGAAGCTTTTGTATTGTTTGACATGTTTATAACTGAAATTACTATATTCAGAATTGAGATTGATTACCCTGAAAGGGATAAAAGACAAATCTCTAATGGAAAGCTGAACATCTCTGGGTCTATACAGGGTCGAAATCACGAGTTTTAAGTTTATCCTTTTATGAAATTGATTGGAGTGATGCCCTCGAATTGGGTTCTTCCCCTTGGAAAATCTTGCCCATCGTGAAATATTGAGGCTTTAGTGTTTGGACTGTCAATATTATCTTGACCGCCCACTTTCTACGAGGGAGCTTATGATTTCTTATCCCTGAATAGCAAGAGGTAGTTTGGTTAGAACATAGAGGGGTAAAAGAGCTTTGATATCATAATCACTTGAATCTGTATTGATGTGAGGATGTTATATACAAAACCGTGTAAGGACTTGCATAGTTGGGAAATTTAAGACCTCAAGCAAATGATCTAAGTATTGTCTTGCATTTAAGTGGGTATATTCTTGCGTTTATTTTGAAAATTTGCCTTTTCTTTTCTTCAAATTTGGACTTTGAAGGTTATATTTTGATTTCCAGACTATCTGATGTTCTATTGTCGACAGGTCACTGCAGAGGATGCCAAACTCAAGCTTAACTCTAGGATCCTTCAGGTGCTTTTTTCCTTTTTCCAACATCTTATAAAAGCTTGGTCAATTTTATCTGCATTATTATTCCTATTATTGATATGGAGTTTGTAAAGTTGTAGTCATCCTCTCAATTTTGGCTGCTGTGAGCATGCAGGATTCAATTGTTAAAGAGATCAATGAGAATGCTGATGCTGGATGGCATGCTGCTATGAATCCACAATTTTCAAGTTATACCGTGGGTCTTCAGTGAACCCTTTATTCATTTTAGATTGAAATAGTTTCAAGTCTTTTTCTCTGTCTTGACCACATTCCAGTTTTTTTTTTTTTTTTTTGCTGTTTTCTTAAGTGAGCATATGTTTTGATTTTTAGGTTAGCCAATTCAAGCACCTCCTTGGTGTCAAACCAACACCAAAAAAGGAACTCCGGGGTGTTCCTGTTGTAAGTCATTCTAAATCCTTGAAACTTCCTAAAGAGTTTGATGCAAGAACAGCTTGGCCACAATGTGCTACCATAGGAAGAATTCTAGGTCAGTATTTTTGCGTGATTTCTGTTCTTTTTTTTTTCCTGCAATTTCGATATTGTCTGATCATTTTTTCGGTGCCACTGAAATGGGGCTGCAATTAACAAATCAAAGATCAGGTAGTCTTCCTCTCTCTCATTCTTTCTCTCTTTCAATTAATATACATTAGTCCTAAAGGAAGTTCTCAATGTGGTGAAAATTCAGGGTCATTGTGGATCTTGTTGGGCATTTGGTGCTGTTGAATCACTTTCTGATCGATTTTGCATCCACTTCGGCATGGTAAATAATCTATTCATTGAAGTTGAATATTTAAGATGTTCATGAAGATCCTCATTTTGTGTTTTTTACTGCAGAACATCTCTTTGTCCGCGAATGATCTTTTAGCTTGCTGTGGCTTTCTGTGTGGAGATGGTTGCAATGGCGGGTATCCACTTTATGCATGGAGGTACTTTGTCAACCACGGTGTTGTCACTGAGGAGGTGCGGTTTTTAAGTCTTTGCCTTCAACTTTTTACACTGTTTCTGCACTCCAGCTAACTCAACTGAAATTTAAGGACTCTTAACTTTTCACTGTTATCTCATTGAAGATTCACAGCATATTAGAGGTCTCTCATTTCTGTAGATATACTCATTTAATCAAAAACTTATCATCTGGCAGTGTGATCCATATTTTGATGATATTGGCTGTTCTCATCCTGGTTGTGAACCTGGATATCCTACTCCAAAGTGTCAGAGAAAATGTGTTAATAAGAACCAGCTCTGGAGGGATTCAAAGCGCTACAGTGTCAGTGCATATAGAATCAGTTCTGATCCGTACAGCATAATGTCAGAAGTTTATGATAACGGTCCTGTTGAAGTCTCGTTCACTGTTTATGAGGTAAAGGATCAACTCTTCTTTTCTTTTACTTGCATGTGCAGATTTTTGTTGTCAATGTGCTTACAACTTTATATATATATGTATGTATGCATATATATATCTTCTTTTGGTTACATCTATCCTGAATATTCATTTTACTGTTAAACCACTATCGAGCAGGTGCATCATCTTCCAAGTACTATTCTGTTTCTTTGGTTCTGGTCTCACTTTGAACTTGTGGGGCATAAGTTGTCAATAGTCCGTTTAGTATTTCTTGTATTCCATGAAGTATTACAGAAGGAAACAGGTTTTGGTTGTTCTAAATCAACGTAATTATATGTTTCGCAGGATTTTGCTCATTACAAGTCAGGAGTATACAAACACATAACAGGTGATGTCATGGGTGGACATGCTGTGAAGCTTATTGGTTGGGGAACTTCTGATGACGGGGAAGATTACTGGGTATGTATGACTTCTTGCATTTGCTTTGAGAATATATGGTTATGGTTCATTTCTTTACCAAGATGCTAATAAGATTGTATGTGCTTTCTTTGTCACAGCTGATCGCAAATCAATGGAATAGAGGCTGGGGTGAGGTATGTTTGGTTGCCATCAGAATTCTTGCGGTCTTGGATTTTCAGGTTCTTCTCATATTGCTAACCTGCAACTGCATTTTTAATGACAGGATGGTTACTTCAAGATAGCAAGAGGAACAAATGAGTGTGGCATCGAAGATGATGTGGTTGCTGGTTTGCCCTCAACCAAAAATCTGATTAAGGAGGTTGCCATGGAGGATTCCGGAGAGGTTGCTTCAGCCTGATCTGTGGACATGGACAATCCTGGTCCAAAACTGATATAATTTACGTGTATAAGTAACGACTTCCCACTTGAAATTTATGCATTTGATATGCTCTTTGGGCATAAATTATAATCGCTAAACATATGCTTTATTATTGTGGGAGAATGGAAAGGCTTGTAAATGTTATGTATTACCTTATTTCGCTAATGTCGAAAACAACCTCTTTATCATGTAAGAGTAAGACTGAGAATTATTGAACTTCTTCATATCTTGCACTTTAGCGAGACCTTTATTGGTTGTTGTTGTTGTTGTTGTGTTATACCTTATTTCACTAATGGATCGATGACAGTTGTTGTGTTGTACCTTATTTAACTAATGGATCGATGACAAATGTCTCTTGGGTTTATTCTTTTGCATTTTAATTAATTTACTATGCTAATAGCCTAATCTAAAAATGGATAAATTAAATTTTATTTGATTTTGAAATACTAGTTAGAATTATTAAAAAATAAAACATTTGAAAATTTAATTTATTATAAAAATGATTTGTCAAATTTTGATGTGATAAAAAGTGAATAACTAAAATCTTACATATCAACAAGTTTATCAAAAATAATAAAAAATCATAAAATTTTACATTTCTTAAGATGGAAAATGATTAGCTTTTGGTTCTGTGCTTTGGTTTCCAGGTTCTTCATTATTTATGTTCTTTTGTGGTTGATGTTCTTGTTCTCAATTGGTTCGATAGTTTTTCAGGATATAAATCAGGACTGAAATAAGCTATCTGACAATACTATGTCCAAAAAAAATTAATAGATAGATCTAAAGGTCCCTTCTATTCAAAAATAGTTTGACAGAAAATTTACAGAAAGACAACTTAGAGCAGATGATATCGTTTGTAGATGCTCCCTATGCGAAAACATCTAGTCTCCATATTTAAAAGGGACAGAGACATCTGACACAGACGATCTCATCCCCAACTTAGAGAGCCAATTTGAAATGTGAAAATTTAGTGCTTTGTTCTTTCCTCCGTGAACTTTCAGGAAACTTGAATCGCATACCAATAGTTTGTTTGTATTACTTACATACCAATTAATTGTCAACAACTCTACCATATGGTTGCTGGAATTAGGAATGAAAATGACAGTTTGATTATTTGGATTTCTTTGACAGTGTAAGATTAATGAATTGGTCTCTTTACCTTATAATCCTGAGAAAGATTTTGCAAAAATATTAACTTAAAATCATGAGAGTCTGAAATTTAGCTATGGAGCAGGTAAATGATTCAGATATAGACATTCTAAGCGGTAATTCTTGGCAGTTGTTAAAAATCGCTCCACACAGAATGATTCAAACGAGACTTATACCCTTTGTGAGTAACAGTATTACTCCACTTGGCACATACTCAGATATTTATTATTACAACAGATCCATACGATTCAAAATTTTCTTTAGATCTTAAGTACGCTATTCTCTTCATTTTTCTTGTTTATTGAATTAGTATCATCATGATTGCTGTTTTCTTCAAGTTCGTAAGAAACAAGCGTGCGTAGGAAGATGCATGTGCATGCAGTTTGTCGCTCCAAAGTTGACAAAAACCCTCCATGAAATGGAAACCCAACTTTCAGTTTGGTTCTTTTAAGAATAAGGAACATTGTGTTTACGACAAAATCTCAGAAAACTTAAATTTGGGTTTCAACTTCCAACAATTAGAATTTGCATTATAAAACACCGACAATAAAAGTTGGTTATGTCTTCTGGTTGATTGAAAACCTGTTTTATTGGTGCCCATTGTTAGAGTAGTGCTTTAAAAGTAATCACCTTTAGCACTTTTGTACAAACTTTATTTTGATTAATAAAGCGAAAGACATTTTTCATTGATTTGATATTCGTTTATATATGAATTGATATTGATCTTAAATCGAATTAATGCAGTCCATGATACAAAACATAGCATGAAAGAAATCATGATGAAATCATGATAATGACATTTGTAGATAATCCCGTAATAATAGATAGTTCCTTAATTAAGGGATTATTTTTAGAGATTATCCTTAGCTGTAATATCTAGCTATATTAGGGATTTTTCCAAATAGAGAGTCTTCCTAAATTAAGGAGACTACCAAAACTATGTACCTTAGCTCTATATAAGAACCTATAAGTCTGCAGCAAATGTGATATAACTTTCAATATATATCAAACTTGTTACATGGTGTCAGAGCCTCACACTCTTCCATGAATTACAAGGTTGCAATGGTGGGGTCTCGATCTTCATCCCTCAAGACCACCAGCAGCTCTACCCCTTTCTTTGGATCAGGAAATCAACCTGATTCAGTTAGCATACAACTAGAAAATTCCCTACAAATTTCAATCCAGAAGCTGAATGGAAGAAAC
>JANQAP020000094.1:2864098-2874660 GCA_026874005.2 Erythroxylum coriaceum
GGTCTGACCCGTCTCTTGGAATATGCGGCCTAAACCTAAACATGTTTTGTTGAATCGCTTTGGGTTTAATCGTCCTCTTCCTGTCCTTCCTTAGGTTAGAGTCTAGCTAGAAATACAATTTTGATTTTTATAGTTATTTTAAGTTTTATAGTATACTCATATTTATTTATTATTAGTTCATTATATAACGTGAATTTTTTATTTCAATAAAATATTTTATTTTTACTTATTCTTATAAGTTATAATTCTTATTTATTATATACCAGTTTTATACCAGTTCACTACCGGTTGACCCTCTAAACCTTGAATCTTTACTTTGACCGGTTTGATGTCTGGTCCAGTTTTTTAAACATTGGTCGTAATCACGGACCTGCAAGAAAGACGTCAAAGTTGTCAAGTGCCAAAAATTCTTAAACCTTAATTATTCAAATAGTTCCAAAGTATATCATTAACTATCAAATTTTTCATTATTTCCAAAAGGGATAATTGTTTGTCAAATACAAAAATATTCTATACAACATAACTACACAAACTGTCTAATTAAAAAATATATGCAATCAAATAATTATAAGCAATTAATCTGTTGGCCTCACCTAAAACTCCATTATGTAAGTCACGTACACTAAAGTTATCGGCAATCACTCGATCTTCTAAAAAAATAGCAGCAAGGGGTTAGTTATCTACTCAATAAGAATAACCGACTACACCTTTAAAACCAAATAACTTAATAAATAATTATAAAACTTAGTCAAGAAATTAAAACATACATATAATATGAATATACACAACATTACTCAGTCTAATCCAAATAATTAACAAACATCTCAAAATTTTAGTAAACAATGATTAACACAAATGTTAGTATACAACTACCATTTACGATTCATCTCATAATTAATTAAATTAAATAACCCTGCTTAACCTAGTATGCTTACATCCAATGGTTTGCCGGCTCATCTTTGCTCATCAATAATTTCTCACTAAGTAGAAATGTAATTAAATGTATAAATATCGGCACAGGATACCTCAATTTCTCAATATCTTTTGGTATTCTTGTACTACTCTAGTACCTAGCTATCAACACAGGATATCCCCAAGACTTAGGATATCTCGGTACCACTCTAGTACCTAGCTATCGGCACAGGACATCCTTGAGATTCAGGATGCCACAGTATCTACTCCATGAACAAATACCTAGCCACCCTCGCTTGTCTCTAAACAACTTATCAATCTATGACCATCGGATGTAGCATATCTTAGGCAAGCCACCGATTCTCGATTTTCACCAATTATTCACAACATATTATCAACCAATTTCTAGTTAATTACACATTTTTGCCAAATTAACAATCAATACTTCATAATATACATAACAAAATATAATCACGAAGCACCTTGTAATTCATGTATAAAACCATTAATCATTAATTTAGTTAATGACTAATTCAAAATATAATTTATTAATAACAAAAAGGTACTCTATTTTAAGAGTAAAGTCTAAGGTTATCCTTACTTCGATTTCGGACTTAACTAATTTATAGTCCAATTTACTCCTTAATCGAACAGTCGGACCTAGACATTATAAAATTCTATTAGACTAATTTACGAAAAATTTAAACTCAAATACTCTTAATAATTCAACATTATTCTCTTTTTTAATTTATTCTTAATTATAAAACTAATATCCTTACTAACCTAACCACCATAATTACTAAAATATCCTTAACTAATTAAAAGTTCTATTTTACCCTCATTCATTTCAATTAATACCAAAAATGCCTTTCTTCAAAGTAAATTCCAGATTTACCCCTAATTTACTCCTTCACTCTTTGCATTTCCTATTCTGCCCTTTCATGCAACTTAAATTTTCAAAAGATGTCACCCTCTTCACCCTCCCCTCTTCTCCTATCTCCTCTTCTTTTATCATTTTTCAGCCACATTTTTTCCATTTTTATCCTTTCATGCAACTTCAATTTTTGTCTCAAACAACCACAATATGCAAACCAACTATAAACTAGTATAGGATGATCAAATTCACAAAAAAGTCATAAAATGGCAGCTAGACATTTACCTAAATGTTAATGGATTTCGGGGTTGTCAACCTCCACAACTCCCAATTTGCTGCAAAACAAACCCAATGATAGAACACATAAGAGAAGTATCACATGCAGGACAAAATGATGCATTTAGACACACTTATCAGCTAGAAAAGTTGAGAGAAAATGAATAAGAAGAAACTGTTTTCGTTGATGTTTATTTGCATTTTGCAGCTGATGGTTATTTTTTATACAACTTAATGGTTATGGGTTAGGTTGTTTTATTTGTGGGCTTTACAAAAGTAGTCTTTGGCAATGGCACTTGGCATTGTAATTTAAAATGATGTAATAGTTGTGTCACCTTTATTAGCTTGTTAATAATATTTAGCTCAATTTTTTCTTAGATGCCCTACATTTTTTTTTTCATATTTGAATTTTTCATATTTAAACTTATTAAGTTAATGAAATCATCTTGGATAAATTTATACTTTTGTGAGTGATTGCCTTTAGTAAATATACATCTTTGCATGGGTAGTCCTGGTTTTTCTTTGGTACGATCGTATCTTAAATGTGAAATCTTAATTCATTTTTGTGCATCACTGCCTTTAAGTATATGTTAATTCTAATTGTTTGTAAACACTTGATTCACCTTTGGAAGCGATCATCTGTTATGAATATTTTTTGTTAAGGAGAAAAACGAAGAACAGTGAAGCGAAGATTCCAGAAGAAGGAGAGAAGACAAGGAAACACACAAGAAGATAGAGATAAATAGCTAATTCATATTTTTCTGCTAGGAAACAGTTACAAGTGTATTTTTATACTACCCATAATTGCATTTATAGTTATATAATTATTGTAACATTTTATACATAATAATTCCTCTTACTCTAAAAAACCTTGTTTCCAAGATTAACAGGAAAATTATTAAGGAGGTAATTTACATAATGGGTTAGAAACAAAACAACCATGTTTTTTGACAAAAATGAAATTTTCATCACTCTTCTACAATTGTCCAATAACATTTTGATTGTTATTTTCCTTCAAATGTTTTAGTTGGTGATCATGAAGGTGGAAAGTGATTTTGATTTCTCTACCAAGTTGCTTTCCATTAACATCAATGGTGAACAAATCACTAACTTGAGACTTCTATAAGTGTTGCTCCTTATTGTCAACATTAATGATGAATGAATCACGTACTCAAGAATTTCGTACTTGTTCCTCATTGTTCTATTCTATAATCACCACAATACTCATGTTAAATTTTCAAGTTGCTACCAAGCCTCTTTTCAACATCATTGTCCATCTTTCTGTAATTAGTGCTATTATAAAACCCTTGATCTTTTGTCAGTTATTGATGTATCAAGAGTAAGCTTGGTATTTTATAAAGTAGCCATGCTTCTTGATTATATAAATTGATTGAACATTACTTTAAAGTTATCTATCTCTTATTGATGACAATCAGATTATACTTGAATTTTATGCATCCATTTCTCACTTCAAATATGAGATTCCTTGATTTTTGGATACTTTTTTCAAACTTTTTAAACTCTTGATCCCAATCATCTTTTGTCATATTTATGAAATTACTTGATCAAGAATTATAAAGCTTTGATAACATTTGTTACGAATATTTTTCATTAAAAAAAATGAAGAACAGAGCAGAGGAGGAGAGAAGGCAGAGAAATACACAAGGAGAGAGAAAGACAAATAACTACTTCATATTTTTACTTCAACTAAGGAAACAATTACAGGGGTATTTTTATACTACCCACAGTTACATTTACAATTATATAATTATTCTAACATTTTAAACATAACATCTTCTTTTAAAAATTTGTCTGTCTTTTTGCATTTTTGCCTTTTGGAAAATATACATCTTTGCATGTGAAAACTTGGTCTTTTGAGTACAATCGCTTTTAACACATTTGCATCTTGTGAGTGAAATCTCATTTTGTATTACGCATGATCACCGTCAGTAAATCTATATCTTTGGGTGTAACACTTGGTTTAACTTTTGCTTGACAGCAGCTATTTCAAGTTCTCTAAAATTTTTATTGATAATAGAATCACAGATAAACTATATATATTCCATATTCAAGCTATTTTATCTTTGTCACGTCCAAAGCCTGGTAATTTCTTTGATCCTGAAGGACCTATTCATTTCGACATTAATTTTCCTCTTAGTCTAAATCTATTAGAGGCATCGACCTATCTTAGAATTTGGTCTTGTTCCCCTCTTCTTATTATTTTGAAGTCATACGCTTTCCGATAAGCTGCATTCTTTAATTGATATTTGTTTCTTCTTTCGTCAATCAAGTATGACTCAGTCCTTAGCTTCTAGTTGTTCTAATTTGGAAAATATGCATTTACTTCTAAGTTTAGATCTCAATTTCTATGAGAACAAGCACTTCGACCTTATCAGACTGAAAGGGTACTCTTTGGTTTTTATCTAATAAGTTCATATGATCGAATGTATTTCGTCTTCCTACGTTTCCTGTACTTATTCGGTTTTGATTTCATGCTATGTAAGATAGTTATTTTTTCTTTCACTTCAGCAAAGCCTTTGGTCTGAGGATAGACTAATAAGCTGAAGCGCTGTGTGATCCTTGTCACTTTGTAAAAGGTCCTAAAATTGGAGTCTTATCGTTTGTGATTAGAACTAATGATATTCTATCCCTATTGATGACATTAACTTTTAAAAATCGTTCTACAGTCTTGCTCGTGATGGCTGCATATACTTCTACTTCTATCCATTTAGTAAAGTAGTATATTACCACGAATACAAATCCCACCTGGCTTGTTGTAAGACAAAAAAGGTTTAAGAATGTCTATTCCCTAATGAGTGAAAGAAATGAGATACGATATTGATATATATTCTATGACAAATAAGTTAGACTTACATGTCTTTGACATTTTTTTAATGTTTCTCATAATTTTAAGCGTCCTTTTTAGAGTTGGCCAATAATAGCGCCCCCTAAGTTACCATCTTGGCTAAAGTGGATGTTCCTTGTGCCCACGTGACCTTCGTGGAATTCTTCTGAAGTTCTTGGCAGACTCTAAGTGTAGTTGTTCATGTTGACGATTGTGAGACCGTGATCTAGTCTTACAGTGTTGTCTGTCAAAAGGAACCCTAATTTCACCATACCTCTAACCTGATAAGGAAATTTGGCTGAGAAACAAGATGATCGGGCCTCTCTTTTCTTTCTTTCTTTTTGCCTTGGTCTAGTCCAATTTTCCAGATGGTCCAAGTCTTTTCTCCTTGGCCCATCCTAGTTTTAATCTTATTTTTTCTTTTCTTTGCTTGATAACAGAACCGATAGATTTATTTCAGATTCCTCATAATAATGTTACAACAAATTGTCTACACAAGCCTATAAATAGACGTTTCATCATTCAATAAAAAAAGATAAGCCTTTTTATACAATTTGTTGAGTTTTTTGTCATAGCATTAGAGCATTGAGTAGCTCGATACTTTCTTTTTTTTGGGCTTCATCCTTTATTAGTTATATATTCTTTGATACCAATTCCTCTTTTTTTCATCCTTTTCCCTCCCTTTCCTTCTTCTGGACCATGTAAGGAGCTCCAGGTCCCTCTTATGCCATCATAGCTACAAATCAAACACAATATCAGTCACATACACAAAATTTTCTTAGACCAGAAGACCAACCAGCTAGTCCTTATTACCTACATCGTCCCAGTGAAAATCCTTCTTTGGTTATGGTTTCCTCTCTTTTGACAGTTTCCAATTACCACTCTTGGGCAAGATCCATCCAAATGGCATTGTTGTCAAAAAACAAACTGAAGTTCATTGATGGATCTATCCCAATACCAAAGAAAGAAGACCCCCTGTTCATGTATTGGGAAAGATGCAATACAATGGTGCTCTCATGGCTATTAAGATCTGTTTCAGATTCTATAACACAAAGTGTTATCTGGTTTGATTCTATAGTGGAAGTTTGGAGAGACTTAGAGGGAAGATTTTCACAAACAAATTCATTTAGAATATCTGACCTCCAAGAAGGAATAAACAGTTCCAGGCAAGGTAATCTTTCAGTAACTGATTATTATACCCATCTTAAAATGTTATGGGATGAATTCTTTAATCTAAGACCCATGCCTAAGTGCAAGTGTGAACCACAATGTCACTGTGATGTTCTTACTACATTCAAAATCTATCAAGATGGAGACTGTGTTATCAAATTCCTAAAAGGGTTCATGAATCTTTTTCTACTGTCAAATCCCATATTATGCTCATGGATCCTTTACCAGATATAAAAAGAGCCTTTACCATGGTGGCATAGCATGAAAGACAAATGAACATCACATTGCAGCAATCCTTATCCTCTACAGTTATTGAGCCACAAGCTTTCTTTAACAAAACTGATACCAAAAGAAATTTCCAACAAAACAAAAAACCCATTTGTACCTTTTTTGGAAACACAGGTCACATAGAAGACAAATGTTACAAAAAACATGGTTACTGTCACGTGTTCATTACCCTCTCCCTAAAAGATGCACCTAGTGGGGTGTGCAGCGCCCACGCTTATAAGCCAGGACCCTTCCCATTGCCTATCCGATGTGAGAAGTGACACTCTCCCCCACCTAATCTTGTGATGCCATCGTTACAGGTAGGGCCTCCTGCCTACCCCACCCTGAGGGGCGCTTGGCGGGACATCGGAGTCGGGAACAGGTTCGCTCTGATACCACTTGTCACGTGTCCATTACCCTCTCCCCAAAAGATGCACCTAGTGGGGTGTGCAGCACCCACGTTTATAAGCCAGGACCCTTCTCATTGCCTATCCGATGTGGGACGTGACAGTTACCTCCTAATTTTTCACCCAATTCTAGACCACATTTTACAAGCAAAGACAGTAATCAAGGAAAATTCAAAGCAGTCAACCAAGTAGAAACTCACTTGGATGGGCTCTCTTCAAACATTGAAAGTCTTTCTTTTGCCAAGGAGTCTAGACAAGATCCTACAAACTATAGCCTTACTGCAGAATAATGCACACAATTACTACAGATTTTGCATAAGGAAAATGACTCAAAGGAAAAATATGTCAGTGTACCTCAAATCAACATAGTCTTTACTGATCAAAAAGGTACATCCAAACCTGATATGCTTTCTGATTTATGGTCATCCACCTGGATTCTTAATTCTGGAGCTACTGATCACATCATTTGTTTCTTAGAACTCTTCACAACCTACAAAACAGTGGATTCCTTAACTGTCAGACTACCAAATGGCCATTCTATTCCTGTGACACACATTGGCACAGTCAGTATTTCTTCCCTTACTCTTACCAATGTGTTTTTTATGCCTTTATTCTCCTTTAACTTGATTTCAATCAGCAAGCTTACTAATTCTTTTCCTTGTAAACTAATTTTTTCACCTCATTCATGTCAAATTCAAGATGTCAAAACTATAAAGATGATTGGTTTTGTTAAAAAAATCAAAAGCCTCTATTATCTCACTCCATAACTCAAGATCATAGCCCAATTCTTTGTCATGTTTCCTAACCCCAAGACAATTCATGGCACAAGAGACTAGGACACATTTCTAACCAAAGGCTACAAACTTTGTCTAGAAAAGATTCAATAGTTATTTTTCAGTATACAAAACAATGTGATATTTGTCATTTTGCTAAACAAAGAAAATTGTCTTTTCATCCTAGTCTTTCTATTGCAAAAGCTTGTTTTGATCTAATTCACATCAACATTTGGGGTCCCTACCACATACCATCTTTTCTTGGCTATAAATTTTTCTTAACTATTGTGGATGACCATAGCAAAATTACATGGATATACTTGATGAAATGAAAATCAGAAACCAGAGACTTAATAAAGGGATTATGTTCTTATATTGAAAGATAATTTGACAAACAAGTTAAGTCTATTCGCAGTGATAATGGTGAGAAATTTCTCATGACAAACTTTTACAAAGAAAAGGGGATTTTGCATGAAACCACGTGCATTGAAACACCACAATAGAATGGAAGAGCAAAAGGAAAGCATCAACACATTCTCAATGTTGCTAGAGCCCTAAAAATTCAAGCTAATCTGCCCACAAAATTTTTGGTATATTGTGCCCTACATGCAGTGTACTTAAGTAATCGTATTCCCTCACCACTCCTATCTCACAACTCACCATATTTTGTCTTATTTGGTATTAATCCAGATTTCACTTCCCTAAAAGTATTTGATTGCCTTTGTTTCGCTTCCACAAAAGAAGCAAATAGAGGCAAATTCCAAGGGCAAGGAAATGTATTTTTGTTGGTTGTTCTACAGGTACTAAGGGCTACAAAGTATTTGACTTCAACTCCAACGAGTACTTCGTAACTAGAGATGTACAATTTTATGAACATATGTTTCCTTTCTTCACCTCACCTATTCCCTCAAATCTTCCTTCTCCTATACTACCTATCTATACCAATTCACCTACTGATGATATCCTACCATTAGTCCTTGCCACTTTGCAACCTTTACATACCTAACCTTTCCTCTCATCCTCTTTATCAACTTCACAACCACATAATCCTCCCATTTGTTGCTGTACAAGACAAACTAAACCTTCATCTCATCTCACTGATTATATCTGTCTTATAATTCTCTTTACCTCTCCTCACTCTCTTTCTTCAGTCCTCTCTTATGACAATCTGTCCCCTTCATATCAAGTTCTCTCAGCTAGACTTACCTCCCAGAAGGAACTCACTACCTACTATCAGGCAATTCGACACCAACAATGGAAAGATGCCATGCAAGCTGAATTAAAAGCTTTGCAAGACAATGAAACATGGGATCTCAAGTTCTTACCTGAAGGAAAGGTTGCCATTGATTGTAAGTGGGTCCACATGTATAAATATAACACTGATGGGAGCCTCCAATGATGTAAGAGTCGTGTGGTAGCTAAAGGATTTACAAAGCAAGAAGGCCTAGATTACACTGAAACTTTTTCCCCTGTAGTGAAAACAACAACAATACAACTTCTATTAGCACTGAAAGCAAACAAAAATTGGTTTTTACATCAACTAGACATAAACAATGCATTTTTACACGATGACTTACTTGAAGAAGTTTATATGAAGCCTCCCTCAAGCCTTGTTCTTCCTCATCCAGAACTCGTCTGTCATCTCAAGAACAGCATCTATGGACTGAAGTAGGCTAGTCGCCAGTGGCATTCCAAAGTTACTTCTGCCCTTCTTTCAGCTGGGTTTAGCCAATCCCAATCTGATCACTCAATGTTCCGAAAGTCCCTCCATGACACTTTCATCATCTTGTTGATCTATATTGATGATCTGCTTCTTGCCAGCAATGACATGCACTACAAGAAAATCATGTAATAGCGTCGGAATATTTTCAACGGAAACCAAATAGCGACGGAAAGTAAATATTCCGTCAAAAAATATGGTGATTTAGCGACGAAAAATACATCCGTCGGCAATACTGTAGGGAAAACTTTCGCGCAAAATCTCCGAAGGCATATAGCGACGCCAAAACTCACGACGTCGGAAAAAAATGCAGGAACCGTCCCCGCAATTTAATTGCTTCGCCGCTTTACCGACGGTTAACTTACCGTCGGTACAAAGCTTTCATTTACCGACGGAAGTTTATTCCATCGCAATATCTGGTAGCTTATTTACCGACGGATTGCTCCTTCCGTTGGCACATTGTTAACAAACGTCGTTGTTTCAATTAAGACGAGAAGATAAGCGTTAATCACCAACGGAATAAAGTTTTCGTCGATAACTGTCGGCATCGTCGTCCACGATTCGTTGAGATAACCCTAGTACATCGACAGAATGTTTTGTGTCCATTGGTAACTATTTCTAGAAAAACCTAGATTACCGACAGAATTATTATTCCGTCAGTATTTGAGTTTACCCCGTTAAATTGCCGCTCTTTTACCGACGAAATGTTGTGTGTTCGTCGGTAACTCTCCGCAGGGAAACCTAAATTACCGACGAATTATTGTTTCGTCGATATTTGAGTTTCTACCGTATTAAATTGCCGCTCTTTTACCGACGGAATGGGCTTGTTTGTTGGTAACTATCGGCGGTTGCGTCGTCTGGAAACCTAGATTACCGACAGAATGTTATGTTCCGTTAGTAATCCAGCGACTATAAGTCGGGGGCTGACCCCTCCTTCCCCTCGCGCCTTCATTTCTCTTCTCTCCTCACAAACCATTCGGTCCAGAGTTTTCCGACTCCTTTTCTCACGTTTTTCGATCGTTTTTCGATTATTTTCTTACTTATTGTGCGTTGTTTGAGGTCAACTCTCTTATAAATGTATTATTTCTACAAAAAAACCTTGTTTTTAGTATTAAACGTGAATGTTTGGTTATATTGAGATTATACATATTACGTATGAAGTGTTCGATAATTATTATAATTGTTATAATTATTAGAATTATAATAATAATAAAAATTAATAAGAATACATATTATTATTATTGAATTTATTATACTAATTGAAATATTATTATAACTATGTGTATTTTAATAATTATAATAATGATTGTTTGATGAT
>JANQAP020000094.1:2981398-3001694 GCA_026874005.2 Erythroxylum coriaceum
GTAATTACTGGTGGTAGAAACTCAAACACCGACGGAATATGCATTCCATCGGTAATCTAGGTTTTTCCTCGTCATCCTTACAACGCCACTTGCCGATATTTACCGACGGAACTCCAATTCCGTCGCTAAAAGAGCGGTAATTCCTTACGGTAGAAACTCAAATACCGACAGAACATTAATTCCATCGGTAATCTAGGATTAAATATTGCCGTCTTTAACAAAATGATGACGCAAGTTTCCAACCGTTCCCGACGGAAAAGTATTTCCATCGCTGATGTTCGCGTTAAACCGAATAATCACCGACAGCATGCATATTCCGTCGGTGATTCAAGTTTTTCTTCTCGTCTTCATCCAAACGACGACGTTTTAACCAAATGGATATTATTTACCGACGGTATATATGTTCCGTCGGTATTTTACAACAGTCTCCTGTTGCGATGGAACTCCAATTCTGTCGGTACATTATCCTGCATTTATTGCCGACGGAAATCCCTATTTTCGTCGGTATATGTTAGAAGCAATGAATTGCGGGAACAGTTCCTGTAATTTTTGCCGACGCTGTAGACTTTGTCGTCGCTATATACCGTCGAAGATTTTGTGCGAAATTCCTTCCCTCCAGTTTTGCCTACGGATTTGTGGTTCCGTCGCTATATACGAAAACAACCCCTTAGTTACTGACAGAATTTATTTTTTCGTCGGTAAATAGCATCGGTTTTATTTCCGTCGGTAATATTCCGCCGCTATTCAATGATTTTCTTGTAGTGTATGGCAATGTATGATAACACGTATTACTGAGAATAAACAATGATCATCTTTATTGATGAACCACCATACCATCATCATATATCAAAACGTACAAATGTACATAGAGCAAACATAACGATCCCCTAACTAACAGTGTCTAAGGTTCAAAACACCTATACTGTATACTTATCTTCCAAACACAAGTGGGCAAAGTCCTTTAATTAAAGAATCGACTTATAGTTCCTCAGTCCTTAAATACTCAAAACCTTAATGTCACCTTTTCGTATCAACTACTTCATGGTCAAATATTTGACCTAAAAAATGTTAAAACCTTGTAATAATCAATGTTGTTATTAAACAACACAATAGCTTGATTATCACATTACAACCAAATGAGTTTAGCCACTGAATCAACCACAGACAATTCAGAAATCAAAATTCTGAGCTAAATTGTCTGTGAAGTAGACTTATAGCATGCACTCTGCATGCACGATCGAGGAAATCACTTGTGTCTACTTGACACTCTTCCACGACATTATACCATCTGCTAATTTAAAAAAACTGTAACCTTAAGTGAACTTTCGATTGTTTGAACACATAGCTAAATTTGAATCTGAATTCCCTACAAGGTTTAGTTTGTTGACTTTTCTATATGTCAACATATAATCCTTGATTCCCTTTAATTATCTCAACACTCGCTCGACTGTATTTCAATGATCTACCTCTAGGTTAACTAGATACTGACCAAACAGTCAAACAGTAAATGCAATGTCCTACCTAGTACATAGCCGAGCATACATCAGGCTATCAACCGTAATACAATATGAAACATTCGTCATAACCTCTCTCTTTACTTTATTCTTTGGATACTGTGCTAAAGATTATCTTTTACTATGAGAGATAGGTGCTACGAAAGGTTTACAGTTAATCATATTAAACCTTTGTAACATATACTCAATGTATGCACTCTATGAGAGGTATGATGGGTGTTAAGATCTGTCTAGGTGAATCTGAATATCTAGGACAAAAGATGCTATGCTAAGGTCCTTTATGTCAAAGTTCTCGACCAAAAGTTGCTTAACCTTATATAACATGGCCAAGTAATTTGACGTGAGCAATATAGCATCCACATGCTGTAATAGAAAGATAACTTTGCTTCTCCTGACCTCATAGTACAAACATCTTTTTAACTTTATTTGCCATGAAGCCAAAAGAGATCAAACCTTATCAATTGTAAGGTATCACTTTCTGGAGGTTCGATGTAAATCATATATTGATATGCATAACGCATAAACCATGTCAGTTTCATCTGGATCCTGAAATCCTTCAAGTTGTACTATATAGATCACTTTATAAAGGTCTTTATTTAGAAAAGTAGTTTTGACATCCATCTGATGTAACTCTATATCATCATAAGCAACAATTGCCTTAATCACTCAAAATAAATCCTACAAGGACATAAGAGAAAAGGTAACATTAAAGTCAACGTTTTTCTCTAAGCAAACTATCAAGCAATTGAGCGAGCCCATAAACTGCTGAACTTTATCCTCAAATCCTTTAGGTTTTAAAACTTCATTTACAACTGGTGGTTTTGCATTTCTGCTATAAAATCAACTAGCTCCCAGACCTTACTATGCTTCATAACTTGCATCTCATCAGTCATTATAACTAACCACAATTCCATATTGGGTTCAGAAACAGCTTCTATAAAAGTAACTGGATTCATAACACGTCTAATATCATAGTCCTGTTCGCCTAATAGACTATGTAATCAGATGGGATAGCAGGTCATCTCACTCTGACGGATCTTCATAACTGTATTAAATCTTGTAACCCCCAAGAACCTCTGTGTGTACATATATGAGTTCCTGTTTCTGTACAGGCACGATACAAAGACCTAGATCCACTAGGTTCTTGTTCCTGTACAGGCACGGTACAAAGACCTAGATCCACCAGATCTAACTGTATGAATGACGAGTACATAATAACTGTAGTATCCACCCTGTTATC
Organism: Erythroxylum coriaceum; assembly: GCA_026874005.2. Taxonomy (NCBI): domain Eukaryota; kingdom Viridiplantae; phylum Streptophyta; class Magnoliopsida; order Malpighiales; family Erythroxylaceae; genus Erythroxylum; species Erythroxylum coriaceum. Next base: position 2,984,153 of record JANQAP020000094.1, read on the forward strand.
ATCCGAAGGGTCAAAGGGCCCACCATCATCGTAGACATTGTATTCCAGAAACTTAGCTGTTTGTGATTCTACTATTCTGGTCCATTCTTCTCTACAGTAAGATCTGTAACCTTTAGAGTGGTCAGGATATCGTACTAAATAGCAATGAGCATAATGAGCATGCAACTTTTCTTTATAAGGATTATATTACCTTGGTAGGGCAGCTTCATACACGAATGTGTGCAAGGTTGGGTTTTCACACTTCTAGATAATCAGGTAGATTACTCCTATTTTGCATTGACTTCTTCAAGTCCTTTAGGGTGCGGTTATGCCTTTTGGCAACGCACCATTTTGATCAAGACTACCCAATATAGTGAATCAAGTCACTATCACAACCGATTCCATATATCTAGCAAACCGATTTTTTCAAGTCTTGAAACACCATGTTTGGCATGATATTCTCCTCCACGGTCAGATCTGACACTCTGAATGGATTTTCCTAATTGAATCTCAACCTTCGATCTTTAAGCAAGAATACATAACTGTAATATGAATAATCATCAACACATGTCATAATACATTTGAAATTGCACAATGCAACCGTATAAGGTCTTTTAATATCCGTATTTATCAGACTAAACAAGTCAAAAACACGAGTTCCCTACTTCCTTATTAGTCAACTTACCCCTGTAATAGTCAATACATGTTCCCAGATCATCATAATCTAAAATTGAGAGAATGCTTTCCTTAATCAATCTCTCGACCCTAGCTCTAGAAATGTGGTTTAAACTTTTATGTCACACCATGTATAACTTTTCATTCATCAGGATCCTTCATTTCATGACTTGTTTAGCAAGATACGAAGAAGCATATATCTAATTCGGGGTAAAACACATTCTATACAAACCATATGACAAGAAAGTTGTACCATTATGTTTTGCATTAAACAATAGTTGTATAACAGAAGCATTAAATACAAAACATCAACCTTCTTTGTTCAAAATTAATCCAAAGATCATATATAAAATGTGTCGTGTAAAAATCAAAATGAACCTTGCAACAAGGTTCAGTACATACAGTCTCTATAAATATTACTTCTACTTCTTCATTGTTGTGAATCATCAGTTTCTCCTTTCTTTTATTTTAATTTATCCTAGATATGAACCCTTACATTGTGGAAGCACTTTGATCAGATACTCCACTATATAGTCACCAAGTACTTAATGCGACTATCGCAAATCAAATTCATAAATTGATAAACTAAGGAGTTATCTGATAATCACAGTCTTTCCTTCTAGGGCTTATATTGCTGGTTACTTTATGTCCCTAGGACCTTTACCAGCACTGGGTTGACCAGCATTAGTATGTGGAGAAGATTTAGTCTTTTACCTTTGATCTTAGCGGGCTTCATCTTTTCCTTTCCTTTAGTTGCTTTCTCCTCCTCAGCTACACAATGGGCAATCAAAGCATTGAAGTCCCATTTCTCATCCTGTGAATAAAATGTCATAACCAAATTACTAAACTCAGGAGGGAGTGTATTCAGAGTCTGGTGAACTATGAAGACATCAGGAAGAGGAATGTTTAACATATTCAATTTACTATAGAGATGGATCATTCTTGATATGTACTCCTTTACTCCCCCTTCTCCTGTATACCTCATGGAGAATAATTCTTTCATCAAGGCACTTGTCTCAACATTAGGTGAGACTGTGTACCTCTAGGAGACATTTACAAGAAATTACTTCACTATGTCTGTATCTGGAAGTCCACTTAGCAGATGGTCAGGTATGGATTCTTTAATGGTCACAAGACTTAATCTGTTAGACTGATCCCAAGCTTCATAGGCTGCTTTATAAGCTCTCAAGCTTATAGATGTAGGTGGAGATGGCCTATCCTTGCATATGGCCAAATCAACCTCAACTAGTCCATAACATTCAATACATCCTCTGTCCACTTCTTCGTATTGAAACTGGTCAGGGTTTCAATTGCAACACTAATTTTATTGACCAAAAAGGTGTCTATAAAAAGATAATGTTTAAATCAGCACAAATGTAAGATAACAACGATACTCAAGCCATTAAATAGTATCTTTACTGAAAATCTGATCACACATATTATGAAATACATTTGGGCTGAATACATAATATATGCAATTAGACCTCCATATAAAAGTGATTAGGGTACAAACCATCAACTCTCATGACACTACCACTTTTGGGCAAATAGATCACTTGAGCAACAGCTTTCATCTATAAATGCCTTTATGCACATCTCAAAATGTTATGCAAGGCCAACATCTTTGGGTAGAATAACCAAACATAAAACCAAAGACACCCCCTACATGCAAGCAAAACAATTCAAAATATTGACTTGAAAGGCCACTTTGGTGACTACATCCTCATTAGCACTCAAAAAATCCACAAACACAAGGGATACATCTTTATATTATCCTCACATTCTTGATGGGCATATTGTATGTGACAAGGTAACATCAATAAATGCAAAAACTCGAATGTACATTCTTATTGTCAAACACTGGTGTTGAAGAAATTATCTGAAAACTTCATTTGAGATTTTCGTAAAAGAAAAATCTCAGTAGAGCGACTATTGTACATCACCGGATACTAAACCGACTACCCGAGACACGAGAGCCTCATGTATCTCTTTTATGGCAAGTTCGCTGCATGAAAATTCACTCAAAAATGGCTTCAAAATGTCTTAATTCCTTTTTCGAGTAACTATCATGCAATCCCGGACACAGAACATGAGACCTGAGACACCAAAACTTGAAGTATTTCTCTCATATGATGTCCAAAGTATGAAAATTCACTCGAAATCGGATTTAGAATATCTTAATTCCTTTTTTTGAAGTTAAACTTTAATTTATTACTAATGTAATAAATCTAGAAAAATAAAAAAATTCACTTATAAATTTATCGAACCCGGAAACTGACCCAAAACATCCTGGGACACCCTTACAAGAAATATGAAAATTTTCTTTTCTTTGCAGTTTTTTAAATTACTGTAACACGTCCGTACAACTGACATCAGCATGATGTCAACCCAACGTCAGCCGCACATCCGAGGGAGAGGTACGTGGTGGATGTGCACTAGCGCAGACATGTGGGAGACACATCTGGTGCTTGCCCCACACGCGTAGCGATGCGCAGGTGCACCCACTGACTCTTGAGCGTGCAACGCACGCGCCCGACACAAGTGCGGTCGACATTCTGCCACATGTCTATCAACTCGTCGAAAAATGATGATTTCCGGTATGCTTTGGGTTGGTTTTTTGCACTCCTAAGCTTGTTTTCAACCCATTTCTCAAGGCTAAATACATGTATACTACTTTCATGCAATAAAAAGTAAGAAAGAACCGAGAAACAGAAGTTACTCTCCGAAAACTTTATGGAGAGAAAAACCAAAAAAACTTCGTTTTTAACCACCCGATCACGTCACCGCTCTGATACCATGTGTAATATGTAACGATACCTTAGTTACATATCCCTGATCGAATGTGAAAGGGCAATAAACAAATAAATGCGAAAAATACCTGATTTTGGTTCTATAACTTCGAATGAGCTTTCCGAAGCTGAAACGAGCGCAAATCCGAGACGCGATCAATGTATTTCTACAGTTTTCTCAAAATGTAAACTCTCTTAACTAGTCAAAAAATCCTTATGCTTACGAATAATATGAAAAACTACAGAAGACCTTAACCTTTATATATAGCTTTCATATCGGACTTCTTCATCATAAGTCAATATGCGTCTGGTCCACACTAGTCGGGATTCATTTTCTTCCTGAACTTCGACCCATTGATTTAGATAATTTATTGGGTCACTTTATTATTTTTATCTGGATCAAATTAAGTAACTTAATCAATAAGTTATTTAAAAAACCAAAATTACAATTAAATATTGTCCAACTTTATAAGAAAAGTCAAAAATGTCCTATAGGAAAAGCACCTTTATTAGTAAAGAAGTTTAATAACCGAAAAGGAAAAAGGAAAACAATAGTTGCATTCTTCTTTTTGGCTCTGGACTGGTAGACGGAGGCTTGTCTTCCTTTTTCTGCTATTCTATATGTAGCTATGTCTATCTTTGGTGACTTGTAGGAAAATTTCTTACCAAATCATCATTTTAACCCAAACTCTTGAGTTAACTCATGGACTAAAGGGGGTAAATAAATGTCCAGTCACGATACAATTCTAGGGGGGAATATTTTCAGAACTGCAGGTCTTTATCAGATGCTGACAAGTGAATGGCAATGACTTGATTGGCCATATCTGCAACTTTTGTATTTTCACCATTAAAAGGACTGTTCTCTTTTTCTCCCTTGAACAGGAAGTTTCTTGCTTTATAAAGGGTTTCTTAAGATAATGTTGTGTCTCAAAGAAGCTGCAAAGAAGTTGGCAAACCATATGGCCCTTATTAGATTAGGGGTCACAATCTCTGCGTACGGAGCAACTCTCAGTTCAATAAGAACTATCTCACGTCTTGCCCATATACATTTACACACTTGCGTGCACACATGTGGGTATTTGTGAGTGGCGCGTGAGCTACCATAAAGAGGTGAGCTTTTTTAGGGGGTTGGGCATAGGAAAGAGGAGTTGATAGCTCCTTGAGTCTTGCAACTGAAGGAAAGCTAAACTTATTGCTGATGTTGTTTTTGATATGTTTAAGTGAAAAGACAGCCAGTTTAGTAACGTTTTGAAAATTAAAGTGACAAAGCTGTTCTGAAAATAATTATTAATTATCTCTTGAATTGATGACAACAACTGTTAAATCGTTCAGCTTGATGGGAAAAAAAGTTGACAACAAAAGCTATCTTTTAATTTCCCTGTACTTTTGTTTGCAGTAATTGAGATATTTGGATAAGCTGTTGGAGCTCCAGGCAAGATGTGAAAGATACCTCCTTTTACTTCATTACTAGTGAAACAAGAAAAACCCACATTAAATCTCATGTATTATGAACAAAATATGTTTCTTTTCCGTGGATTTGTCAATTACAGAGCTGCAAAAGTGTGACAATGATGCATATCCATGAGGTAAAAGAAGACAAGGATTGAAACACGCCTTATTCAGCAAATCTGCCCTAAGCCCACAAGTCGAAAGCTAACAACAAAAGATATTCTCCGCGCAATTATATTTCAGAACTAGAGAGAATTGGAGAAATGAGTTTCCTATCAGACCTATATACAATAGAAAAATATGTTGCACACACCTGTAATTGAAGAAAAGAGCATTTGTTCAAGCTTCTTCATTTTCTTTTCGTAATCGGATGGCCTCCTCTAGCCAAATGAAAGCTAAATATGTCCATAGGCTGCTGTGAGTCTCTGGATATCCTTAGCAGCAATACCAGAATTTTGCAAGGGTTCTTGTTGCTGCAGATTATGAGGCCAAATAGCCGTTGAATTTCCAATCAGGAAATGTGCTTCTGATTTTATCTCATTGAATAATGATTGAGGATTATGATTCTGTAAAGCAGCAGTCATTAACAATGGATTTTGAAGGTATTCTGGCCATTTGATGTCCTCCTGTTGACTTTCCATTAGATGGTTTTGGACCTCTTTATCTGTGGAGTTGCAGTCCCCCAATCCCCAAGAAAAAATGGTATTTTCGAAGAAAGTGTTGCTGCTTTGCAGCTCACCACTATTAGTACTTCCACTACTGCCATTAACATTATTCGCTGGAGCTTCCCAGAACCGAGAACCGCTGATTACTAATGATGGTACGGAAGGGTCATCAGAAGAAAGAGTAACCGACGGCTTGTAGCCCGTAGAAGTAGAAAGAAATGAACTTGTTGTTGACGGAAGAATGGTGGATATTACACTGGAAGAGAATTCAGAATTCAGGTCAAAACTTTTGCTTGTTTGTGGGAACCAGAGGGAGGGGATTGTGTTTGTTGTGAGCTTGGCATTGGACACTTGCTGAAAAGGGAAATGTTCGACCAATTCCGAAGGTTGACAATTGGTTGTAGTAGTTTCATGGATGGAGTTTCCAAACCTGTCCAAGAAAAACTCTTTGTTGCTGGTAGGTGTCATCAAACTGTTGTTGCTACCCCGGTTAATGGTATTACTATCACAAGTGCTTATGGTCTTGGAGCTAGGAGAACCTTCCTCATGCACTCCATAGCCCTGTGGAGAAATTGAAGATGGTCTGCACTCTTGTAAATTTGCACCTTGCATAGAGCAATCGACTTTGAGGAGATTGAGCTCACTTGAAGCCCCAGAGATTTTGTCCTGACTGGTCTTGGCAGGTTGGTTCTTGACTTCTCCATTTTCAACCTCTGAGAGTGGTTTGTGAGTAACAGGGTCAATGCCTTTCTGCCTAAGTTTCTTCTTCAAGCAAGAGTTCCACAAATTCTTTATCTCATTGTCTGTTCTACCAGGCAATTGTGCTGCAATTTGAGACCACCTGCGTAATCGTATAAAAGAAAACATTGTTTTTTAATAATAAAGAATGAGAATTCCCAAGCAAACGCCTGCCTAATTAATCAAGAGAACAGTACCTGTTTCCCAACACAGCATGAAGCTCAATGATGAGGTTCTCTTCCTGTTGTGAGAATGAACCTCTCTTCAAATCAGGCCTCAGGTAGTTAATCCACCTCAATCTACAGCTCTTTCCACACCTCTGCAAACCTGCAAAACTTAGTCGACCATTATCAGGAAACATACTCTGCTACTGAAAAAAATTGAGGAAGGAATATGAGGTTCAATCATACCAGCTTGTTTGGGGACAGAGCTCCAACAACCATGGCCATACTTGGTAATATGCCTCAAAAGTTTCTCATCTTCTTCTGGTGACCACAGTCCTTTCCTTAACTTCTGCTTGTAGCAGCAAGAGTGCCTCCCCATTTCAAGCAAAACCCAACTGCAATGAGGGACGCAGAAACCTTTCCTAAAGCAGCAAAGTGTTTTGTTAAATCCTAGGCCTAGTGTCAGCAACTAGAACAGGTGGCCTAATCAGGAAAAGGAATTTTCGTTAGAAGAATGCTTTCCTTTGGTTGAGAAGATGTAAGCACAAAGCAGGAGGGAGAGAGAGAGAGAGTTAAAAGGAGGCTGAGAATTGACAAATGAAGCAGGAGCCGAGAAAGAGAGTTGAAATAATGTAAGAGGCAGCCTCCAGCAGAGCAAAGTCACAGTCAATAAGGTGTTAAAATGTCACTCTGCTTCTTCTCTATCTCCATTTTTCTTTTCCATTTTGGCCAAAAGCTTCTTTTTTCTTTCTCTCAGCTGACAAGGTGAGGAGATGCAAATTAATAACAGACTGTGTTGCATACGTCTCGTCAAAGGGAAGAGAATTAATGTCTTTGCAACCACTGTGGGGTATTTTTTTTTGCCTTATTACTATGCAAACAATTGATGTTAAGCCACACCTTTTCTTCGTTTTAAAACACAAATTTATCATTTACAATAAAATCATAATTTAAAAAAATCATAATCAATTATAAATAAATTTTAAATTTTAGCAAATTATTAATTTATGATATGAATGAGACCACAAAATTATATTATATTTTTCAAAAGAATTATTAATTTATCAAAATTATTAACTCAAGTTAAGAAAATAAATAATTTTATATGATGAAAATTATTAATTTATTGAGTATTAACTTATAGAGATTTTTATTATATTTGTTTTACTGCGTTAAGAACACTTAACGTTAATTAGTAACCATAGAAGATTTCTTCTTTATTGATTAATTAATTTTCTTTAACATTGTGTTATATATATGATGTGTTGAATAAAAAATATACTTGCAACATTTTGGTTATATTTATAGCGATTTATTACCGGTTAAATCTTTAAACCTTAAACCTTTCCTTTAATCTGAATTATATCCGGTCTAATTTTTAAAATGTTATCAATTAACTCCCTACATAACATTAAGAGCAAGACGTAGAGGCATATGGATTCGTGGAGTTCACTGACGTTCTAAGTACATAAGAGGCTAACAAAAAAATATCAATCCCAGATTCTATTGCATGTCTAAAACGACCATGAAATGAAGAGAAGATTAAAAGCAAAGCTTAAAATCTGACGATGTACTTTGGATGAGTTGGCTTAGGAGGAAAAGGAAAATTGCTAAAGACACTTCAAAATTCCTGAGCTTACGAGTGTGAAAGAGAAAGTAGATGCTCCTAATCACCAGTTAACTATTTGTAACTCTTTTAGGCAATTCCTTCCAAGTTATCATCACGTACGAAAAACTCACTTCGTGGAAAGAATTAAATAGTTTTGATCATATTCTCTATACATAAGATGATGTCTTTCTCATTTCTGATAAACTCCACTAGGTGTTGCTAATTACCTCACCCACCTATGTTTTTCCATTTCACAAATTACAGTTCTTTATTTTTTGCCATTTTCAGCTTCGTGTAAATTGAAGATGATAGATTCCTTGTGCACACAGCTAATACTAAAACCTCCAAGTGTAATGCTTACCCACCTCTATATTTATTACATTGAAGGTGACTATACGTAGTTGCACTCTTATCACTTCCATGAAGATTCACCACCAACTTAGATTTCATCTCTGTTACATGCACTATTCCATCTTTAGATACATTTCTGGCCTTTCTCATGATGATAAACACCTCTCATGCATTCATATGTATTCACCACAACCTGTTTTCAGTCAACTACTAATAAAGAGGCTCATGAGGTTCAAGTGATTGTAAAGTAATATGAATTTTTTAGATTAAATCATTAACTAGATATTTCAGTCTAATTTAATGTTGTTGACTGTTAACGAATTTATTTAAAATATATAATTTATATTTTAAATAAAAAGATATTATCAAAGAAAAGAATCATATCATAATAGTTAACTTAATCAATAACTACATTGACTTTCACGGCTTGATCCTCCATTTAATGATCAACTTCAATAGAGCCACGTCTTGAATCCGAGTAAATTTAAGTCGAAACACGCCACACCGTCAAGCTTACCAACTTCATGTTGCAGTCTCATTGGCAGACATTGTCTTCATGAATTTTCCATTCATTAATATAACTAGGAAATATTATTCAAAGTTATCTAGTCTATAAAATGTAAAGACTTGGTGTTGGGTTGTAACTTGTAAGATTTCTCTTTTTGAAAATTTTCATATACTAAATAAATAGTAATAAACATTCATCCAAAAGTCTCTACTTCTTTATTAAAATCTAAAATCGTTTGACACAGCTACAGAAACTACTTTATATCTGTGAATACGACAAGAAAACTAGTTTCTATAATGTCGATACGACCTTGGCCATTAAAATAACTATAGTCTCTATAGACGGGATTCTGCGTTGAGATTAAATTTATTTTCCCTCAATGATTGGGAACGTTACAGCAGCATGATAGTTCATATAATTCTCTAGCATGGAATATTAAATTGCATTAGGGGAGTATTAAGCACAGATGGAAACTAACATTTGCTCTCTATGGACCACCTCGCGATTAAGATTTATTAAATTAGAGAGTTTGGAAAGAATAATTTTTTGGAAGCCTTACTAATCCTAGCTGTTTCCACCTTTTAATGGGGCCCCTTGGCCAAAATTCCAGACAAGCTTTTAAGTAAATAAGAAATATTGTGAAATGGGTTTTGTCAAACAGTAAATAAGTAATAACAAAGCAGTTAAAAGAAGCTTGAGAAAATGATAATAAGACAGAGCTTTATAAATGTTTTGGCAAACTTTATTGTGATTTTAGAAATTTCCATCATATATTAAGTAACCTTTTAACATTATTTGTAAAGATGGGTGGCTGAAAATACAAATTATAGTGAGATTTTTAAATATTAATATTAAAAATTAAGAGCAAAGTCAAGATTCAAAATTTTATGGTTCTGTTTTAAGTAGATCGGGACCTAAATAAGAACTGTTTGTGTAACTTATATTCAACTATCTATCTAATTTTTAGGAACTAATAAGAGATCCTTTCATAAGCCTCTCAGCACATAAATAGGAGTCGAATTATCTTGTTACGTCTAAGATGACAGAGTTACTATCAGCTAGGAAATAAACCTACCCCTATAACCAAAAGGAAAACAAAATAGCAAAATAGAATCCTAAATCCAACGGTTTGAGAGATGTCAGGATGTCAATTTTGTGTTGAAAGGAAAAAGAGTAGAGTTTCGGGGAAGAAGCCACAAGGCTACAAAAACAAGTGCATGTGCAGCTTTACAGTGCTGAAAACAGATCTCCAAGCCAAATTCAAGGGCCCCCAAGTGTCTGAAATTCTGGCAAGCGGACACTTGCCGATTATTGAAGGTCTTATTTGTCATTTTCGCATAACACTCAGTATATAAGCTTAATTACATATAATCCCCTCTATTTACATCCCAATCCCGGTTTAAGAATTGCAGCCTCTTAATACTTGATTTTATACTTCTTTTAAAATGATGATCATAATTTCCATTAATGACTTTTTAGGTCCTAAATTATTAATTTCTAATAAATCTTTATAGACCTTTTTTTTTTAATTTTTTGGTCAAAGTAATGAATTTACTCTCTTTTATACCTCACTATGAAATAAAAAAATGAAATCAAAGTACAGGAATACACTCATAACCCAATGTTATACGCAAATTAAAAAAAAATCACAAAATGTAGGGCCTCGGGAATCATACGTAGAGGTCGTATTCGTATTGTGTACACTCCCCACCGACAAGACGAGTGTCGGTTTGAACCTATAGACCACACCCCATTGCTGCTTAATATTTCATGTACAGTAAGAGCTTGATCAACGACATAGAGGTTGATAATTCATGCATTATAAATATGGATTTCATTACTGATTGTCATAAATGTTGAGCATTTATATATTTAATAAGGAATATGTTATCTTTTTCATGTTAATCTTATGTGACAAAATCATAATCAAACACTCTTAATTTGGGTCTCCTTTAATATATCAACTCTGGTAATTCGATTATTCTGTTGCACATTAAAAAAGTATTATCACCAAAAAATCTGTGTGATGATAATCGACGCGGGTACCTTATACATCACCTTGAGATATAGAATGTGTGAAGTTATACCTTGAACTCAAAAAAGATCAATATCCATTGTTTATTCGAGTTAATTAGAGTGAAGCAAGGAGGGATTCCCGGATAATCAAGCATGCTTGATCAACCCCTATACATAAAGAACAAGATAGACTAAGGAAGCCAGAAGAAAACAAGTATGTATCATGAAATTGCATTTATATATAGTTCGTGGAAAAGGCAAATATTCCATGAATGGTCTGCGTGTTATAAACAGACAATTGAAAAAACCATCAAAGAGCATCTTCAACTCACTTGGTCACCTCTCTAATAAAACATTGATCAATTATAAGGATAAATCAATAAGAAAATCCTCCAACCAAACCCTAAATTTCATTATATATATACATATATTTATTTTGTCTCCTTGTAACCCCGTTACCTGCTCTTTCCTTGACCTTACGAATGCCACAGTTTGCAAATCCAACAAGATCAGAATTATATATTAATTATAACCTGAAAAAAGATAATTATAATCTCCATATCTCATCATATACTTGTGAGCTTATCATATGCCAGAACATGAGCTGTTCCCTTATAGTCAACCATTGTCTTCGCGGCTTTTAACTTTCTTAATGACGTTCACCATCGAGCGGCAATTAAATTTAATTCTCATGTCTAATTAGCTTTAATCGTTTAGGACTCTTTACAAAGTAGTCTTATTAAACAATAATGGAAGAAAATAAACTAAGGAAAAAAGGCAGGGGATGCTGAAGGGGTGCTGTAATTATGAGAGACAAGTCGTTGACCAAGTTAGATGATGATGTGGTTACGGTTTACCTTGCAGTAAGTCATAATTTGATGGCGTCAAGTTATATAAGTATGATCAAGTGAACTGCCCGTGATCTTGATTTTAATTACTTTTTAGCGGAAAATGGAAGGCTTCACAAGTTGAGCTTTAACTCAGACAATGTGATAATGATTGCTATACATCATATGGCTATAAACATAGGACTACAACCTTCTCTTACTTATGGCTTTTTAAACATCAACTAACTGTTTAAGTCAATAAATATTTAAAGAAAAATTCAGTTGTATACAAGCTTCAATTTTAAAAAGATTTTGAAAAAAATATTATTACTAAAATATAATGTTTAATTACATAATCAAAATGTGATTATTATTAATAATATTTTTTGTTAAATAAAAAAACTTTTATTTTATTAAAAATTTATTTTTAATTATTTATAATAATAATCACTAATAACTAATAAAAATTGGTCACAAAATTTGTTCCTTTGAAGAGTTTTCTTATCACTGTTCTGGAGGACTGACGTGATAGGTTTCCTTTTGGTGTTTGGGATTCTTATATGGCCAGTATAAATCCAAACCTTCTTTCTATTGTAGCTCCATATTAACTTTGCACTTAAATTGGTGAGGTTAACTAAGTTCCATCAATTCAGAACGCATCAAAATGATGTGTTTGTAATGTTTAGGAGTCAGAGAGTAAGCTTCTTATTCTTTTCGATATTCAAATCGTTGAATTTTGTACTTAGCGGCATTGAAGATCCACTATCTAACATCATATGGTACCTCCCGATTCTTATACTAGTAGCTACCATCCGCCGCTATAGCACGATTCAAGTCGGGGAACGATTGTCAAAGGCTTGCAGCAAATAGCCATTCCCTATTCGTATGCTAATGAAGACAATAACTGTAGCACTTTCTTAGAGATCCGAAGAAAAATTGTGAGACCGAACGCCCCCAAGCTCCAGGTGTTGAATTTGTGGTATATGTTCAAATCCCATATTAGAGAAACACAATATTGAGAGAGCCTTCTTAAGCTACAAAAGGAGGGCTTTTTAACCATTATCTTACATTTTAAAAATTGTCTTTCCCTACAACAAATTTCCTTCTCTTCTTTTGTAGTATTTCAATTGTATTATTTTTTGAAAATAGTAAACATCAATTTAATAGTATTTGAAGAAGTAGGCATAATTGGCTGAACCTCGTTAAATTCTTGTGTTCTTTATTTATTTATTTAATAGCTATTGTCTGATATAGTTGTAGTGAATTATTATGCTGTTAAATTACACACCTAGGAAAATTTTGTCTGAAAAATTGGGTTTTAAATTGGACCGTTTATGTTCCCTCCAGTTTTTCCTGAGAATTTACTTGGTGTGATTTTCAGTACAATCGTTCACACTCCATTCACTTAGGTAATAGTGCTCAAGGTGAATATGTTATTATTGGTGGAGATTAACCTGAGTTTCACAACAATTGATTTCAAAGTCAAGGTTTTTTTCTTAGTATGCTCTATGGTTGCAGCGTAGTTTGATTTTTCACATCAGAAAAGATTTTTCCTTGGGTTATTGGGATTCTGCATTGACAGCTATTGAATAGAAATTGCAGCAAAAATGACAAAAATCAAAGATACGACTGCACCAACCATGTCGATAGCTTCTACCCAGGCTATTCTAGCAAGGACTGCTGTGACAAACGCGAGATTTGTGATGGAGATTTTTGATGATACGGGTCATTTTGGTATGTGACAAAGTGAGGTTCAAGACGCTCTTTTTCAGCAAGGTCTTGACATCGTCAGTGAAGAAAATAAACCAGATGATGTTGAGGAGAAAAATTGGAAGACTATAAATCGTTTGGCATGTGGTACAATTTGATCGTGTCTTTCCAGAGAGCAGAATTATGCATTCTCGAAGGAAATTTCAACATCTAAATTGTGGAACGTGTTAGAAGAGAAATTCTTGAAGAAAAGCAGTCAGAATAAGCTCCATATGAAGAAGAGACTGTTTCATTTTTCTTATGTTCCGGGTACCACTATAAATGATCACATCACCAGTTTTAATCAATTAATTACTGATTTAATGAATTTGGATGTGACATTTGAAGATGAAGATCTGGCTTTGATATTATTGGGATCCCTTCCTGAGGAGTTTGAGTTTCTTGAAACTATTTTAATTCATGGGAAGATTGATGTGTCTCTTAGTGAAGTTATAGCTGCTTTGTACAGTCATTAATTGAGAAGGAAGATAAAGGAAGAATGTACAAGTGGAGCAACAGAAGCTTTGGTAGTCAGAGGCCGTTTATTGAGCCAGATTAAAGGAAAGAAAGGGAGATCTGTAACGACCCAGACTACCAGCTCATAGATATTGTTCGCTTTGGGTTATCCATCGGGCCAAGGCCCTTACTGTTTTGCTCTTTCCACACCTGAAAAAACACGTCTATGGTGAAGAGGTATCCGTACCCTAATAAGGCGTACTTCGTTCTCCTCTCCAACCGATGTGAGATCTCACAGTTTACCCCCTTAGGGCCCAGTGTCCTCGCTGGCACAACGGGTCGGGAACTGGCACTGATATCATTTGTAATAGCCTAGACCACCAACCCACAGATATTGTCTGCTTTGGGTTGCTTATCGGGCTAAGGCCCTCACGGTTTTGCTCTTCTCGTACCCAAGAAAACGAGTCTATAGTGAAGAGGTATTCGTACCCTTATAAGGCACACTTCGTTCTCCTCTCCAACTAATGTGGGATCTCACAATCCAATTTGTAACAGCCTAGACCACCCACCCATAGATATTGTCTGCTTTGGGTTGCCTATTAGGCCAAGGCCCTCACAGTTTTGCTCTTCCCACACCGAAGAAAACGCTTCTATGGTGAAGAGGTATCTGTACCTTTATAAGGCGTACTTCATTTTTCTCTCCAACTGATGCAGGATCTCATAATCCACCCTCTTAGGGCCCAACGTCTTCGCTGGCACAACGGGTCAGGAACTAACTATGATATCATTTGTAATAGCCCAGATCACCCGCCCATAGACATTGTCAGTTTTAGGTTACCCATCGGGCCAAGGCCCTCAGGGTTTTGCTCTTCCCGTACCTGAAAAAACACTTCTATGGTGAAAAGGTATCCGTATCCTTATAAGACGTACGTCATTCTCCTCTCCAATTGATGTGCGATCTTACAATCTACCCCTTAAGGCCCAGCATCCTCGCTAGCACAATGAGTCGGGAACTGACTCTAATATCATTTGTGACAGCCCAGACTACCTGCCCACAAATATCATCCACTTTAGGTTGCCCATCGGGCCAAGTCCCTCACGGTTTTGTTCTTTTCGCACCTGGGAAAACACGACTATGGGGAAGAGGTATTCGTACCCTTACAAGGCGTATTTCATTCAACAGTCCAACTGATGTGGGATCTCACAATCTAATTCGTAATAACCCAGATCACCCGTCCACAGATAATGTCCGCTTTGGGTTGCCCATTGAGCCAAGGCCCTCATGATTTTGCTCTTTTTGGACCCGAGAAAATGCATCTATGGTAAAGAGGTATCCGTACCTTTATAAGGCATACTTCGTTCTCCTCTCTGACTGATGTGGGTTCTCACAATCCATCCCTTTAGGGCCCAGCGTCCTCACTGGCACAACGGATCGGGAATTGACTCTGATATCATTTGTAACAGCCTAGACCACTCGCCTATAGATATTGTCCTCTTTAGGTCGCCTATGGGCTAAGACCCTCACAGTTTTGCTCTTCTTGCACCCGAGAAAAGGCATCTATGGGGAAGAGGTATCCGTACCCTTATAAGGCGTACTTCGTTCTCCTCTCCAACTGATGTGGGATCTCACAAGATCGAAGTCAAGGCTTAAATTAAGCAAAGACGAATGTGCCTTTTATCGAGAAAAAGAGCACTGAAAAAAGGATTATCCAAAGTTGAAGAATAAAAATAGACCTAATAAGGGAAAGGCTATTGAAAATTCTAATGTTGTTGAGTGTGAAGATACAGACTCAGATCTTTCATTGGTTGTTACATCCTTAATAAGCTCTCCTAGTCCATGGTTGTTCGATTCAGGTTGTAGCCATCTCATGTGTCCCAATCGAAATTGGTTCCTTGATTTTAGAGATCTAGAAGGTGGAGTTGTCTACACAACAAATGACAATCCCTACACCACAAATGAGATTGGTTCAATTTGCTTAAGGAATCACGATGGAACAACCAAGACTCTAACATATGTCAGATACGGGCCAAGTTTGACGAAGAATCTCATTTCTGTAGGAGTCTTAGAATCAAAGGGTTACACTGTAAATTCAACAAATGGAGTAATGAAAGCCATCTCTGGTGCACTTGTAGTAATGAAAGAAATTCGAAGAAACAATAACCTATATTATTACCAAGGTAATGCAGTTATTGGAACAACAACAGTAGCTTCTAATATTGATCAAGAGCTAGAAGCAGTTAGGTTGTGACATATGCGCTTGGGACATGCAGGTGAAAAATCCTTGAAGATATTAGTAAATCAAGAATTATTGAAATGAGTTCGGACCTGCAAATTAGATTTCTGTGAACAATGTGTCAAAGGGAAGCAGACAAGAGTGACAACACTGCAATCCATGATACAAAGGATATTTTAGATTATGCTCACTTTGATGTGTAGGGACCTTCCAAAATGGATTCTTTAGGAGGAAAACACTATTATGTGACCTTTTTTGATGATTTTTCCTAAAGAGTATGGGTGTAAGCTACAAAGACTAAGGATGAAGTGTTGGGAGTTTTCCTCAAATGGAAGAAGATGGTGAAAACTCAAACAAGCAGAAGGATCAAACGTCTTCGTATAGATAATGGTGGGAAGTACATGAGTGATCTATTTTTAAAAGTTTGCGAAGATGAAGGAATTGTCAAACACTTCACAGTCAGGAATACACCATAACAAAATGGAGTGGCATAACGTATGAACCAGACATTGCTGGAGAAAGTTCGGTGTATGTTATCTAATGCTGGGTTGGGCAAAGAATTTTGAGCTGAGTCTGTTACATATGCTTACCATCTCATCAATCTCCTTCCATCAACTGCTATTGGTGATAAAAAACCTTTGAAAAAATGGTTTGAAAAACCTACTACAGATTATGATTCCTTACATGTGTTTGATTCCACTGCATACTATCATATTAAGGAGTCAAAGTTGGATCCACATGCAAAGAAAGTAATTTTCATGTAGATCACCTCTGGTGTTAAAGGATATCGTCTTTGGTGCCCAGAGTAAGAAAATAATTTTCAACAGGGATGTTACCTTTGACGAATCTACCACGTTAAGAAAGGTGATAACTGAAAATGTTAAGAAGATAGATGGTACTTCAAAACAGGTGGAATTTGAAGGAAGAATTGTTACCCCATCAAATGATGAAGCAAATGTAGAAACTCATGTGGTAGAAGAGGAGCCAATAAAAAAGAGTTTCCACCTCAAGAACGCCCACAGCAACAATTACCAATTGCATTGAGAAAGCCAAAAAGGAACATTCAAGTACCTACTCGTTATGTTAATATGGTGGACTATGCATCTCTAATTAAAATTGATGACATTCCTACCACTTATAAGGAAGCAGTCCAAAGTTCCGAAGAAGATAAGTGGAGGATTGCCATGAATGAAGAAATACATTCCCTTTATAAGAATCAAACGTGGAAGCTAGCTAGTCTCCCAAGGGGAAAGAAGGCAATTGGATGCAAATGAGTATATGCAAAGACAGATGGATTTCTTGATAAGGATAATGTTCGCTACAAAGCAAGGTT
>JANQAP020000094.1:3008702-3025811 GCA_026874005.2 Erythroxylum coriaceum
AAGTGTGCGTTGATTGTTCCTTTTGAAAAATAGCTGAAGCTGCGTTAATGATGAGATTATCTTGTTGGATGTGCCTATGTTGGTGAACTGGTTGTTGTGAGTGTGTGGGTCACCGTGGTGTGGCTTTTGCTGGTCCTTGTGTGGAGGTTTATTTGCTGGACCTATAATGCGTGATGTGTTCCTGCTGTAGCCATGAGTTAGTATTGAAATTTGCATGAATCAGCCTAGACTTTATGAACAATTTCCATATCTATTTTGGAGGAGCTGAACCGTTAGGGAAGTTGTCTGCTTTTTATCTCAAGTGTATGGTTATTATTTTCTTAGTTGATTAAATCACTTGAATTATTTTTATTCATTGTCTTTCATTAAGTGTAGTAGTGAAAAATTCTTTGACGAGGTTAACATGAGTTGATCGTGTTATTGGGTGTGAAAATCTTTCACGAGAAATGAAGTTGAGAGATAGTGTTAAGAGGTGAGTAGTACCGACTCAGTAAAATCTTGAGTAAATCTATTGTATTTCGGTGAAAGAATTAATTTAAGTGAGGACTCCGCAGACGTAGGCAAAGAGTATCGAACTGCGTTATTAAATTTCTGGTATCATCTGCTATTTTTCTTTTGATTGATTTTTATTTTTATTTATGTCAAAGATAATCGCGTAAAATTGGACAATTTGTTAAACACCTACCCCTACGTTTTTTTTTCAGCCTACAGTAGTTTCCGCCAACTATGACGAGAAGATCCGAGAATAGGCGAGGTTGAACTAAGCTAATTAACTTTGTGCTGTATAGATTCATTTATTTACACGAATGGTTGAACTTTGTGCTGTCTAGGTTCATTTACTTACACGACTGGTTGGTATCTAGTTGGGATGATATTTAGGTAAAGACGGTGGACATTTGTCCGGGATGTATGGCTTTGCTAGACATTTCAAGATCGAAGAACCCTGAAACTGACCTCATCACTCCATGTTCGTCCCTACAAAATAATGGAGAAAACTAGCAAGGTATTAGATAAGACCTGGGTGTTGGTGGGGGTCTCTACATGTACACACTGTGTGACATGTGTTGGTCCAATTAAGCCCCACCTAGGGGCCGTGTCCTAAATGATTTTGCCCCTCTTTAAGGTTCAAAAGTAATTCCAAAAATGGAAGTACGATGGGCTGTTTCTCATCAAAAAGGGGCGTTTCCGATGCAGGAATACCTTTGTTAAATTGATATATCAGTCAAGCCATGTTTGGTTAAGTTATAGGTCTCAGAAAAGGATCTCGCATGATCAAAATGGTTTTACATTTATTTACGATTATATTTATATCATTTACAATTGTCGTAATAATTCAAAATCTCCCCATCTAAACCAACAAATAGGAGGTTGTAAACATAATTGCAGCCTCCCCTTGATATTAAGGGCGTATAAAAAGGCAATTAATGAATTGGTTTAGTTTGGGATTAGCCTATATTAATTACGATTAGTCACCTCATGTGGAATGGCCTACCCCATGAATAGTGAGTATTGTTTCCGAGGGTCCCAAAATTTAGCCAGAAAAACTCGACCCCACGCATCATTTCTAAGGATGTATCACATTCTTCATGTCAAGTACAATAAACCAGACTAGAAGATCATAGCCAAAGAGATGAGTGGGGAAAGTTGCAGGAGAACCATACAAAGGGATCCAAAACTTCCATTGAAAACATTTGACGTCAACAAAATGCAACTCCAGATCCTAGCCGTCCAGGAGTGGGGTCCTGTGATGGAGAAGAAAGGTGACGTTTGCATGGTAAAAAAATCTCATGATTAATCATCAACATCGTGGACCACGCTCTACTTTCATGTCAAAAGGGTAAGAAAATCTCCATGATCATGCAAGTGGTGCATAGTAACGATCGAGATTCTCAGACCCACCATTGACTCTTTTCTCTCTACCTCCTCATTACCCTACAAAATGAAGTAATTGCGACTGTTTACTTTCTAACAAGCGTTGTTGTAGGGTAACAAGTAATATTTTTATTCCTTGGTTCTTTTCTCTGTTTGGGATGCAGGAAAATTGAAGGAAAAAGTTGTGTGGACATGTAACTCGCATCATCAATAACAGTGATTGTCGGCAAACCCGTTTTTAACTAAGTGTCACAGATGTCAGCTTCGTAGTTTTGCCTCCATTTAATTATCCAAGTGTCAATGTGTTGGCCCAATGCTTGCCAAGCATTTCCCATCACAATTTCTTTTAACTGCAAATAATAGAATATTACAACTGCTTTTTGCTCTAACTTTATAACACCCCTGACTTCTAATTTTTACATACTGCCAAGTTAATTTGTCAGCTGTTGCTCGGACAAATCTCAAGTAGCTGTTTACAATTCTCTGAAAATATTCCCTTAGTTTTCAATGTTTTGAATGATTTGATGGAGCAAATTTCTATGTGTTTGGTTTCTTAAGAGAATAGTAGTAGAAACTATAATGAATATATTGAAGAGTAGAAGTAGAAATATAAAGTATTGTCCCAAAAAAATATAAAAATACTAGTAATCTAATTACTATATATTATCAAGCGTCTTTTTTCATTATTTATCTATTCTTTCCTTCCTTCCTTCCTTCCTTCCTGTATCAAGATAACAAAGCATCCTTGAGTTATAACAGTTAGACAAAGAAGAAACGTTAAAGAGGAAACAAAACGCTGCCTTTCTGATGGATCTCCAATTCCAAGGTGCGAAAAGAAAATAAAGCCTAATGAAATGGAAGATGTTTCATGTCTTATGGACCCACAATCCACCAAAGGATTGCGATGAAGTGAACCGTAAAAGGTTTGTGTCGTAACGGTTCCAATGATTGCTCAAAGAAGCTTTGGCTTTTCAGATGTAAAATCCCCTTTTTATTTTCTTTTCTTTTTTACCCTAATAATCCTCAAAAATAATTTTTTTCACTCTGGCACACTTCCCAACACGTGTGGAATGCCCATTGGCGGGACCCATCAACTAACATCAGAGAACTGTAAATCCCACGTCACATCTCAACCGTACCTCCACGTCAGCCATAACTGTCTTTGCTGTCAATACAAGTCATTGGTCTTCTCGTACTCTATACAATAATGGTGTTTCGACAAGTAAATGTTCGGTATTTACCAATATTTTTCTTCTTTAGTGTAGGGGAGGTTCCTTCAGATTACTATTTACTGGGGTCCAATTTTATTTTCCAAGTTGCGTTGGGACAAAATGATTGTATGAGCTAGCTAGAGATCCTGGGAATTCGCAAGTTCGTGTTCATTGCACAATGACCTGTACGGTCCGATATCGCATTTGACATCGAAGTATGCAAACGATTAATCAAGACGGTGACACTTCTTGATTTGTTATATTTCTCTAATAAAGACCAGAAAGAAAGGGGAACAAAAAAAAAGAGATAATTTATTGGTGCATCGCTGTCCACACGACTTACTTTGGTTTCACTTTCACATCATATGCCTAATTCCATGTTTTTGACTTATTCAAAGTCTTCCTCGTGGAGCGAAACAAACGGTGGAGAAGCAATTGAAAGCTCCATTTCTTCTACTAATTCAATGACAAGAAAGTCCACTTTTAAACCTTTCATCGAGCAACATACAGTATGGATATTAACACACATGGACAATATTTTAAATTGTAAATTGCAACTCATGTTTTAGTTTTAGATTAATGTGGAAATTGGATTTCGAGACAAGCATAATTGCTGTTAATTTTGGTGCAGTTGCAACAACAAATTTAATTATAATTGTAATGTTAATACTGCAATTGACTACAATTTAAAATCCTGTACTGTCATCAATATTTTGGCTGCCAACTATGAAATATTAAGCCGTACAAATATTTTTCATGAGTGGCGGTCACCAAAACTTCAATTTAGGACAGTCTCATCTATCAAAGAGAACAAATCACAGATTCACAGCTCAAATTTACAAAACACAAACGGTATTAGAGATAATCCAAACTGACAACGTATATTAAGTAGAAGATTCTTTAGATGAGGGTAGCCCCACAAGCTATTGACAGGTGGTCGACTAAAAACCCTAAAAACAAACTAACAGGATTTCACCTGAAGCTATCCTGAACATCTGAAAATTGGCCACTAAATAAAATCACTATCGAGAGTGGAATTCGATGCAGCAACTAACAAGAACGATCCTCTAGATAGCAACAAGTGGCAGACATTGACATGATAGACCTGGTGGTGGTGTTAGTGTGTAGATAACGGAGTTTCTGATTACGATAAATGAATATCTAAAAAAGGGGGAAAATAAAACTTCGATAGCTTGATGTGTGAAAAAAATGAAGTTGAAAAATTGGAATTAAAGTATTGTATTGAGTTTTTGATGTGTGTTACTTTAGAACCTCCGTATTTATACATAGTTTAAAATAAGATGAATCAATTTAACTTTAATATAATCCAAACTACATGATCTAAACTAAATGATATAAGATGAGACATGATGTTATCTCGACTAAGATAAGGTTATTTAATGTAATTATCAGCCCATAACATTGAGCTTGAGACTTAACTTCAAAAAAAGGAGTAGAAGCTAATGGTTAAGCAGGCAAAGTGTCAAGTAGTATGACTTTGACTTGATTTCGCCAAATAAGGAAGTTGTTGTTGTCGAGAGTTGTAATAATAAAATTGGTGATTACAATAGTGAAATGTTAATAGTCGCTTGATTTTGCCAAATAAGGTAGTAGCTGTTGTCAAGAGTTATGGTAATAAAATTGGTGATATTGGTAATCAATAGTGAAGTGTTGATAGTCTCCATTTGTGAGTTTTTTTTGTGTATAGTAGTGTAGTAGGGCTATGTTTATGATTGCTAGATGTAGCATAGGTGAAAAAGAAAGAAAAAAAGTGGAGATGTAGCTTAAGTAGGCTCTGATACCATGAAAGAAAATAAAGCTGATAAATTGGAAGTAGAGTATGGTATTTATTTTCTGATGGGTGTTGCTTTGCAACCTCTCCTGTATTTATACATTGTTTGAGATAAGATGAATCAATTTAATTTAGATGTAATCTAAATTACGTGATCAAGTTGTGCATGATTTAATCTAAACTAAATAATAAGATGAGATATGATGTTAAACTAAGAGAAGTTGATACTAGGATAAAGTTATCTAATGTAATTACAACTAAAAAAAGAAGTAGGAGATATGTTGTTATCAACCCCACATAAGATAATGTTTGAAAGAACATTAAGCTTATGACGTGACTTCAAAAAATGGAGTAAAAACCAATGATTTGGTTTCTTCTGAAGGAGACGAAGTGTCATCAATTGATTCATAGTGCTTTCACGGAGTGATGGATCTGTCAATATGCCCGATTAAGTCACAGGAAAATAGTATGACTTTGACTTAATTTTTCCAAATAAGGTAGTTGTTGTTTTCGAAAGTTGTAGCAATAAAATTGGTGATGTTTGTAATCGGTAATAAAGTGTTGATAGTCTCTTGATTTCTCTAGATAAGGTAGTTGTTGTTGTCAAGAGTTGTAGTAACAAAATTGATGATATTGGTAATCAGTAGTGAAGTGTTGATAGTCTTCATTTGTGAATTTTTTTTGCATATGATAGTATAGTAGGGCTGTGTTTATGGCTAATAGATGTAGCATAGGTGAAAAAATAGAAAAAAAAGTTAAGAGTTAGATGCTTTGATATCATGAAAGAAACTAAAGCTGATAGATTGAAAGTAGAGTATTGCATTGATTTTTTTGGTTTGAGATAAGATACATTAATTTAACTTTGATGCATTTTAAACTACAAGTTGTGCATGATATAATTTAAACCAAATGGTAAGATGAGATATGATGTTATCTAAATAAGATAAGTTGATAGTAGGATAAGGTTATGTTATATAATTACAACTGAAAAAGATGTAGAAGATGTGATGTTATCAATGTGCCCGAGCTTCCGAGCAAAAGGTAACGCTCAATAAGCTCAACATTGCCTGATAGAGAAACTCAATTCTATTGTAATAAGAGAGGTAAAAATAAAATGAAAGTGAGAGCTATGAATTTAGGGTTTGCGTACGGCAGTGGTGTTCATTCCGGTGATCAAACATAATCTATAGGGAAAAAGGAATGGAATGATTTGTAATTTTAAATATTTTAATGAAATCTTGACTTGAAATAAACCTTTAAATCTTGAAGAGGAGTGCTAATTTATTTCATCATTTAAGCACTTATTGGTTATATTTGATCTTTCATTTATCATCAGATATATACTTATGTACTTTATTTCTAAAATGTGTTAAAGCAAATAAATGAGAAAGAACAAAACTGGGAAAAAGACAAGACAAAGGAGATATTATAGGTAAAAAATTCACAAATAGGTAAAACAATTTTCAAATAACAAAATAAATGTGAAATTTGTGGACTCTACGACATCATCTACCTTAGAAAATAAAAATGTTTGCACCTAAAGGCGACATTTGAGTTGAATGCTTGTTGAGAATGTTACATGCATACAAGCGTCAATAGGCTCGATCATCTTCTTTTCCTAATCTCTAATTATATAGTGATATGTTCAATGCATCTACTATTACTAATATTCCCGGGTATCCACCAGTCCTTGCTCCCATCATTTATAAACGACATTTCTTGAGTTTAATTAATTGTTTATGTAAGAATTATTTGCTTTGGACTTAAAAAGTTTTCAGTAAATCAAGATGCCATCACTTCTTCAATATTTGATAAAAGCTGTCAGGGCTGATCAGATCAATCGCTGCCACTCACTCCAGATACTTGCAATGTGTGACTAGTCGAGAGTAAAAATGTAATTACCATATTTAACAATTTATTCAATACACATTAAAGCATATAATTTATGAACTATTATATATATTCAATAAATTTTATGCACACATAAAAAATAGTGACTATTAGCTCATCATATTATTATCATCAACACTTAATTAAAATCCTGCTAAGATATAGAATTTAGAGAGGTGCAATAATACACAATCTTGTACTTACTTTAATAACTATCAGTTTACTAATATAAAAATAATTTTAGCAAAAGAGATTTTAAAAAAAAAACTTTTTCACTATTGCCAATAATGAATTAATCAATCTTTTAATGCCAATCTCGTGGAGACAAAAAATATCATGGATGGTTTCGGATGAAATCATAAAGATTTAAGGGAGGAATGAGCTCAAGTTTGAATATATAGAAGAGTTTAATGATGTGACAAATGTATATTGCAAAAGATAACGATTTTGAAGATATTATACTACTAATCAACTGGTTGTTTGAAATCTTGTATTGGCTATAATCGAGATGTCCTTGAACTCAAGAAATATCTGATACTCGCAACATTTTACCCATCCATCTCTTTCCAAAAGGATGACAACCCAACTGACAAGAAAGATCAACCATCTGCTTTTTGGGATAATGGGATTAGACGTTGTGCTTAGTCCTTATTAAATTCCCTAATAATTTCCTCGTTGCTATTGGACAACTACGTGTGACTTGATGGGATTAGATGATAGGCTGCTTCACTTGGAACTTGATGTTAACGGCCCAAGATCAGTACATCTCTATCAACCTATGCCCCACATTGAGCACCCCATGTTCCTTCCTCTTTCGACTAAGCAAAAGGCCCTCTGCCACTTAAGAGGGAAGAGGTCTATTCAATTCGATGAAACTTAATGCATCCCACTTATTATTAGGCCCATTCACAATTAGAGGTAACATTAGCACATGCACTTGCCTCTTGTAGTCTTACTAAATCTTCAATGAGCTCTTATTAACTTTAATCATTCCACTTGGGAAATAAATTTCTCGGGTCCTTTTCGTTGTTCAGTAATGCTTACCTCATCTTCTTCCCCATTAGCTCAATAGTTGTCACATAATAACTTACTAATTCCATTATGTAGCATGGAAATTCCAGATGCTATTGAAAGCATATTTAATTTAAATGCTTTGAATAGTGGGTATATTCCCCTTAACTTGGAGTAATGACATTTGATGATTACCTTTTGGCTGTAACTAGTGTGGGATGAGAGTCAACTGTCAACAAAAGTAACATCATTGATACAAATTTAGGAGATAATTAGGCATGTAATGAACCATAATCATGTGTATATTTGTTCAGCATACTCTTAAGATTTCAATCAATTTCAGTCTAGTAAAATCAATATTTCTTTGGCACTTCACGTGAATTTGCTCATACTTCCTAAAAATGACTCAAGTTTTGTCCTGATGTTAAATGAATTCAATTACTAGTTCAACGTATACTTGCACCAAGTTTTATTTATTTATTTATTTGTTAGATTTTGGCAAAGAGTGCACGCAATTATAGGAGTTGCCTTTAATAAACTGTAGCTTTTAAAGTATTAAACAAAGCAAACGCATGTGAGAAACGATCGATAACCCCACATTCACTAAAATCCACCAAGTGTTCTTAAATGCCTTTCTACTTGTTTATCTCTTGCTGTGGTCCTTAGACCTACTTGGACTTCTGTTACAGACATGGTTCACCTCAGTTCATAATTGATTTTGACTTGTTTGGACAAGCAACTTATTTTGTTCACACAACGGCGGCCCAACACAAATGGCCCACTCTCCAAGCCGACCACGAAACGTATAGCAATTTTTATAATTCGTCGAATTAATAATAAAAATATGGATAAATTCTTAATGTTTCTATTTTTCAATAAAATTTTTATTGTTTTGTGGTAATATATTGGATTTTATTGATATTAAATATTTACAAATCAATTGTTAAAATATTAAAATTTAGTAAAGTATTTTTATGTTTTTATAATGTTGTGATATATAATATTAAAATTTATTTGAATTTTTATGAAAAATTTTAGAGTAAATATGATTGTGGTATTAAATGTTAAATAGTAAAATGAGTGGTGGACTTGGTGAGATTAAGGTTCTTTGTTCGGTTCAAACTTCAAATTGTGAATGGTCTTGGCGAGTTGGACTTCTCAAGGCATGGCTTAAACCCTATTATTATGGGTGTATAAATGTTATCGAAAAAGCAAGCGATTGCGCCGAAACTGGTGGCCTAGTCGGTGAACGGATCGTTTGGATCTATCTCAAAGTTTGAATGCACTTTAATATTTTTTTAAAAAAATTTAAAATTTTGTTGTTATTATAATATTCTATTATATTTAAAAAACAGCAATAATAAAATTATTAGATTTTTGTTAATGTTTAATAACTTAAACAATAACATAATATCATATTAGACAAATTTATCACATTGACATAATTTTAAACATAATTCCTTAATATTTACAAATATTAAAATAAATTCTTGTCATTATTTTTAATATTATTTTATATAATTTAAAACTAAATTGTAAAATATTACTATCCAATAATAATTTTTTAATTTTTAAAAAAATGTACTTCTAATCTTAAACTTACCTAAATTAAAGTTACGAGCAAAGATTTTGTATAAAGGAGAAACACACGTTTGTACTAAGAAAATTTTGACCCGTTGAATCCAACCTTTTGGATAAAAATGAAGATATGAATTCCAGCCTCTTCCCAAGATCGAGTGGAAAGGAGTAAGACACGTTTTACTTTAAGATTTTTTTGACATCTTGGATCAAAATTATTAGTTAAGACAAAAAATTCTTTACGACTTTGCGTAAAAGATGAGGCACGACCGACTTAAAGGTCTTACCTAATTACCTAAAATATGTCTATTTGAGGTACGTCCGAATTAAAGGCTTTATCTAATAACCTAAAATATGTTTATTTGAGGACAAAGAGTCGTTACCTGCGATTATTTTAAAAAGATTGATTAAAGAGCAATAGAAAAAATTGGCTACACTATTTAAAAAAATACAAAACTATAATTGGTTGGACATTAGCGGACATAAAAGGCATCAATTTGGCGATTTACACGCATAGGATTCTTTTAGACGAGAATGTTAAACCAAAATGGGAACTTCAAAGAAGACTCAATCCAACAATAAAAGATGTGGTAATGAAAGAGATTTTAAAACTTTTAGATGCAGGTACAAAATGTTCTTGTAAATTATGGTCAATATTAAGTATATAAGCAGTGATTTCAAATCCAAAAGTTAATCATTCTATGACAACTTTATGTAAGGCAGAGTCTCTGTTCATTTCGTTTGAAGAAAGGAAGGATCTCAAAGAATCAATATTTCTTTTAGTTTTAGTTGTTAAATCTCTCTTAGAATCTTGTACTATATTAGTTGGTACTAGCCAAAAAATGGTAATATCATACCAGTTGGTATGTAAAATTTAAAATACTGACCAAATATTAGTTAATATTGTCAATTTTAAAAAATCTAATGACTAAAATGTAAGAAATATGGCCTGATATTATGACCCATATTTTTTGTAGGTCAATATTAAACTTGGTTTAGGATTTTTTTTAATTTAATAGTATATTAAATCTTAACTGTTAATTTAGTCTTTGATGAACGTACAAGATTTAATGTTAGCAGAAAATTATAGATAAACTAGTCATCGCTCTATCCTAATTAAGTATAAACAAAAACAAATACAGAAGAATGTATTTGTGTATTGAACTATCCATCAAGCTATCGTACAGAAAGAGACTTAAAAGAAAGAAACTAGTTCGTGATCATTGAAAGCTTTCTCTCCACATTTTAACAAATTCCGCTCAAGGTAAGTGATTTATTCACATCAACTATGTATTTATTATTATATTCAAGATCTGAATGACTATGAATGATGTATGTATAATTTATTATTTACGTATGATTTATGTATTTGATATTTGAATATTGAGAACGAAATCTTACGTGTGGTATCAAAGCCTCAATTTTGAATAAATAAAAATCCTTAGATTATTAATTTGATGATTGATTCAATTATTACGATTATAAAAATTATGATTTTTTAAAACTGTTGCCGCCGTATACCGAATGACAAAAAGGGGTGGTGGTTTCTTGAAGAACGTATTTGGAGAACCTTAATCTTAGATAATTACCTCGAAGACAAAGATTGCTCTAGCCTCCGTAATTTTCATGTTGACGCTCCACCATATTATCTTTTAACTTTAAAGAATCTATCAGATCAAGATGGGCGGCTCATAAGATCGCTGTCTCTCTTTTATTTTCCATCCAACTGTTCCAACGTTCTTTATTTTCTATTTTGTTCTTTTGTCCAACCCGTACATGGGTATTAAGACACCTTATGTAACGTCAAGCCAACGACCTGCAAAAGCTTGTTCCTGGTGGTGAATCCATAGATGCATGCGGCCACTATCATTAATAATACAATGAATCTGTTAGAATAATTTGCTACACGTACTCTGTTAAGTTTTGCAATTGTTTCTTTTGATGTTTGATTTCGAGAATCACATCGGTGCTTTTGATACCTGATTTCTGGACAACATTGTCCATAATTTTGGATAAAAAATTACAGTTTTGATGATGAATTTTTGATAATGGATGAATTGATTTTAATTTTTGATTTCTTACAGTTTGGTAATACTAATAATATTTTGACTTATAATCAAAATTTTAATTTTAATTTCACCTTATGGATATATTATTATTATTATTATTATTATTTTATTATTATTATTATCATCATTATATATATATATGACAATATAATTAAAATTAATTTGTTAGTCATCAAAGTAGCCAAATTAATTTCTTAACGTGTAGCCCTATAATTTGTGTATTTTATGAAATGCTATTATGAAAATTTTGTTAGTTGATAGAAATTAAAGAATTTACCCAAAGATAAATCAATATTCTATAACTAATAAATATAAAGGAGAAAATTGATATACTTTTGTCACATATGTATATTTATCCAAAAATGCTATATGTATTTGATGAAGTTTATTTAATTTTTTTATAAAGTTTAAATAACATTCTAATAATGGTGATGGTATGTATTGTTGTGTTTACCCAAAGTAAATCTGCAATATATTTAATGTATGTGCTTCCTATTTGAATCTGTTAATTGGTGAACGTTTATATGTTTGCAGTTATTAGTCTTCACTCTCAAGCTTCATCTGACTGGTGTGAATTTCTTTGAATAGAGTGAACAAGTCATTTTCTATTTAGGTGCTTTGGATCTTGACTTGGAGCTATTAGAGGATAAGCCTGTTAACCTTAATGATACTAGTATACAGGCTAAAAAGGCACACCATAAAGCTTGAGCAAGGTCTAATAGGTTATGTTTGAACTTTATGCGAAAGACAATTGCCAGCAACATTAAGTCTACTCTTCCTAACACTGAAAATCAGAATGCTAAAGATTTTCTTAAGCTTGTGGAAGATAAGTTCCGTTTTGCCGATAAGGCACTTGCAGGGACACTTATGGCTGAACTCACAAATATGAAGTTTGATGGGTTAAAGAGTATGTAGCAATATGTCCTCGATATAACTAATATCGCAGCAAGACTTAAGACACTGGGTATGCAGTTTATCATGAACTCATTTCCTATTGAATATGGACCATTCTACATCAATTATAACACATTAAATGATAAGTGAAATATTGATGAATTGTCTAGTAAGCTTATTTAGGAGGAAGCAAGATTAAAGAAACAAGAAGTTCATTCTATTAACCTAGTAGGTCAAGGAGCTGGAAAGAAACTCAAACTAAAGACTAAGAATTTTAAGAAGAAAGGACTTGTTAAAGTTGTGAAAGGAAGGGACAAATGTTAGATAAATGCTATTTTTGTAAGAAAGAAGGACATTATCAAAATGATTGCCTAAAACGTAAGGCTTGGTTTGAAAAGAAAGTTATACATTATATTTCTGCATGCTTTGAATTAAACGTATCTGAAGTTCCTTATAACATTTAGTGGTTTGATTTTGGTTTACTTATGTTTCTAATATTATGCAGGGATTCCTTACAATCCAATCCATAAGCCCAACTAGTAACTTTCTGTTTATAGGGAACCGAATGAAGGCCCCAATTGAAGGTGCAGGGACTTACAGGCTGGCATTAGATACTAGATTTCACTTGGATCTAATGAACACTCTCTATGTATCTTCAATTTCTAGAAATTTAATTTCTATTTCTAGACTTGATGTTAGTGGATGTACCTTTAAGGGTGGGCATGGTTGTTTCAATTTGTATGAGAATAATTCCTTTATTGGTTATGGAATGCTTATGAATGGTTTATATAAATTGAAACTTGATGATGTTTTTTTTTGAATCCCTATTTATTGTTAATCATAATGTTGGAATGAAACATAGTTTGGAGAATGAACATTCTGCCTACTTGTGGCATAAACATTTGGGTCATATATCTAAAGAAAGGTTAGACAGGTTAGTAAAGAACGACAATTATATAGATAAGTGAAAATTATAAGATTTGATAGAGGTGGTGAATATTATGAAAAGTATGATGAATCTGGATAGTGTCCTCATCCGTTTGCTAAGTTCCTCGAAAGTCATGACATATGTGCATAATACACTATGCCAGGCACACCACAATAAAACGATGTGACAAGCTAAATAGAACATTAATCTATATGGTTAGGAGTACGATGAGTAGTTCCTCATCACGCAAAAGTTTGTGGATGTATGCACTTAAAACTGTTATGTATTTACTAAACAGGGTTCTTAGTAAGACAATTCTTAAAACTCCTTTTGAATTATGGACAGGAAGAAACCTAGTTTAAGACACCTTGCATGTTTAGGGTTATCTAATAGAAGCATGAATTTATAATTCACATGAAAGAAAATGGAATTTTTGAATAGTTAGTGATTACTTTATTGGTTATCCAGAGAAATCCTAAGGGTACAGATTTTCTTGTCCGAACCACAATTCCAGAATTGTTAAAACAGCCAATGCCTAATTTTTAGAGAATGGTAAGGTTAGTGGGAGTGTCAAAAATCAAGATGTGGATATTAATGAAATAAAGGTTGATGTTCCATTACCAATAAATGTTTTTAAACTCACAACCACAACAGATGTTGTTCCTGTTTTAGAAGATCAAAATAATTAAGAACAACATTTGGATAATGAAGTAGCACCCCACAAAGAACCTAACTTACTGTTAATAAGAATATTTGCTTGATTTTGGAACTTATCTTATGCCGATCATGATAAGATCGAGCATATTTTATTGTTTTAATTGAGTTGGCAGAAAATATTCTGTTAAGGAAATAAAAGGGAGATATTTTTAGAAAAATCAAAGAAATCAGCTGAAAATCAAGAAGGAGGATCTTGCACCCTGAAGCTATAAAAGGAAGAGGGAGCAGCCTACGAGAGACATAGATATTTTCCTATTTTTTTATTCATTATTGTATTATCTTTTCTAGTTTTCTCGGAGAAGAAAGTTTAAGAACTCCAACTTTGTTCTTTCTACAACCATGATAGCTTAGTCTTCTTCGATTGAAGGTACAATCAAGATTGGTTTCTAAGTTATGAGATTTTGGTCTTCAAGTAAATTCCTTGCCGATATTTATGATTTTTCAGATTTATTTTTAAGGTTTTTCTTGATTGTTGTTACAATAGGATCCCTGTGATAGCATCTGAGATTAACTGGAAGCTAATTAACTGGTTCTAGTCCGTAATTACTTTTACTAGTTGATGTTAGTAGCAATTTAGTAATGAAACACTAAAGGAATTTCATAATCTAATTTAAATAAACCACGCGGCCGAGTTTATTGGTTAGAGTTGGGTTCTTTTAATTCTTAATGTTGTTGACAAGCTAAATTCAATGAAGCGTCTTCTTGGGTTGTTTGTTAGCTAGGATTGATTAATGGGCGTCTCTTAATCGACTAATATTGAGGAAGAATTTTATGTTAGAAGCATCTTCAACAGTTATAACCAACTTATTGGCTAAAGAATATGTTTAGTTATCGACGATCAATTTTAGAAATCATGACGACGATTATGCTTTCGATTGAGTTTCAATACCCTTGTTTGCAACTTTTCTCTGCGGCAATTGATTTACTTGTTTTCTTTATTTTTCTGTGCTTTATTAACAACCTAAATTTTAATCACAAATCCCCTTTTATTTAATTTGTTTTTTTATCGAAAGGAATTGATAGTTACAACTCTTTGTAGTTTGACCCTGTTTCCCAGCTACTACAAGTTTTCTTTGTTTCAGGAACAGGAATTATTTTTGGTAGCCTGATGATCTATCAAATTTTGGCGTCGTTACCTGGGAGTTGTCATTACTTGAATTTTCTTTTGAATGACCAGGTTTAATCGTGAAGGATTTCTTTACAATCCAGAAATTGGAAAGATCGCCAAGAGATTAAGGAAAGAAACGAAGTTAAGGAAGCAAGCTGCAAAAACTTCCACATCGACTTATACATCAGTAGCAACTTCAGAGCTAAATCCAGAAACAAGCAGTTGTTTGGGTGAATCTAGAGGTGAAAGTGAAGAAGAAATGGCCACATAACGCACTTTGCTAGAGCTAGCTGCACCACCCTTTAATCAACAACCTTTGTGTATCAACTATCCGGAATTAGAGGTGGCGTTTGAGTTGAAATCAGGCCTAATTCACTTGCTGCCCAAGTTTCGTGGTTTGGAGAATTAAGACCCTCACAAGCGTCTCAAGGAATTCCATATTGTTTGCTCAAGCATGAGACCTCAAGGAGTAACTGAAGAGCAAATTAAACTTAAAGCTTTTCCTTTCTCCTTAGATGATGCTGCAAAAGATTGGTTATTTTATTTACCACCAGGTTTAATAAACATTTGGATTGAATTAGTTCATTTGTTTTTGGAGAGATTCTTTCTTACATCTAGAGCCGCCTCAATTAAGAGAGACATATGTGGTATCTGTCAGAAGGAGACTAAAAGTCTTTATGACTACTGGGAAAGATTCAAGAAGTTATGCTTAAGCTGCCATCAACATGATATTTCCAAGCAATCACTCATTCACTACTTCTATGAAGGCCTTTTGCCTACGGAAAGGAAGATGTTGGATGCTGTAAGTGGTGGAGCAATCGTGAATAAGACGCCCCGTGAAGCTAGAGATTTGATCTCTATCATAGCTTCCACCTCTCAATAGTATGGCAATAGGAATGACAACTCAAGAAGGGTTTATAAGGTAAACATCTCTTCTCTTAAGTCACAAATTTCGCATCTAACCACTTTGATGCAAAATATGGTGACCGGAAATCAACAACCAACCAAGGTTTGTGGTATATGTTTTCATCCGGGACATCCCACGGATATGTGCCCATTGTTGCAAGAAGGGGAGCCCCAACAAGTGAATGCAATGGGAGGCATGATGGGGTAGCCAAAGTATGATCCTTACTCTAATGTTTATAATCCAGGACTAAGAGACCATCCCAATTTGAGCTATGGACCAAGGTCACAGAATTTTTAGCATTACTCGCAAAGACCATACCATCAAAACGAATCTTCTTCATCCAAATTAGGTATGAGTCTTGAGGAAATTGTTAAATCGCTTGCCACTAACACTCAACAATTTTAGCAAGAAACAAAGGCAAGCATACAAAATTTGGAGAACCAAGTTAGTCAGATTGCTACTTCTTTGGGCAAGATTGAGTCCTAAGGAAAGTTTCCATCACAGACGGTTGTGAATTCCAAGCAAAATGCAAGTGCAATAACCTTGAGGAGTGGAAAAGAGTTACTGGACAGTCCACCCAAACAATCCCAGAAGCAAGAGCTTAAAAGAGAAGCAGAACAAGAAGTTGAAGTGTCAAACGAAGAGAAAGCTAAAAAAGACGAATCTGTCCAGCCCAAACCACTTGAGACCAGACCCCCATTCTTTGAAAGATTAGCTAAATCGAAGAAGGAAAAAGAGGAGAAAGAGATACTTGAGACTTTTCGCAAGGTTGAGGTGAACATCCCTTCGTTAGATGCCATTAAACAAGTGCCCAAGTATGCCAAATTCTTAAAAGAGTTGTGCACCAACACAAATAAGTTAAAAGGCAACCAAAAGGTGAGTTTAGGAGAGAATGTGTCTGCTGTAATTCAAAGAAAATTAACTCCTAAATGCAAGGACCAGGGTATGTTTGCAATTTCATGTAAGATAGGCAATGTAGGAAATAAGAAAGCCATGTGTGACTTTGGAGCTGCTATTAATGTCATGCCATTGTCTATATATTCCTCATTGAATGTTGGTCCCTTGAAGACCACTGGTGTTATTTTGCAATTGGCAGATAGATCGATTGTGTATCCCGAAGGAATCCTTGAAG
>JANQAP020000094.1:3059080-3086580 GCA_026874005.2 Erythroxylum coriaceum
CAAGAATTAGAAGAAATCAGGAGAGAAGCTTATGAGAATTCGAGAATCTATAAGGAGAAGACGAAAGCCTTCCATGATAACATGATTTCCAGGAAGCATTTTACAATTGGTCAAAAAGTTTTACTTGATGATTCTTGGTTGAAATTATTTCCCGGTAAGTTGAGGGTCCACTGGATTGGTCCTTTTGTTGTCACTAACTTATTTTCATATAGTGCAATGGAAATTCAAAGTTTGGAGACTAACACAATTTTCAAGGTGAATGGGCATTGCTTGAAATCTTTTTATGAAGGTTTTCAGCAGCAGAAAGTCGAGGAAATTGACCTTGAACGCTCACCTGAGGAAATTTGAAAAGAAAGAGAGTTGTCGAGCCTTAGACACTAAACAAGGGCCCTTATTGGGAGGCAGCCCAATTTTTTAAATCACTTTCACATTTTTCATCATTTATTTCATTCAAATTTATGTTTTATTGCTATTTTCAAATTATTTGCATTTTGTCCATTCAACTTTTCTTATTTACACTTTCACCTTCTTCCACTTTATAAAGGTTTGCTTTTTCTGCAGTGATGTTGATTCTTTTGTTCGACAAAAAAATGAGTGTACAATGAGCACAAATGGTGGCAAGAAAAAAAACAATATAATAATAAGAGAGAGCTCGAGCAAAGATACCTTTTCTTTTCTATGGCTTAGCATTGTCCATGTTTTAAAGAATAACTTTCAACCAGACAATGCCACCTTATTAAAAAGCCCTCGTTTCTTTTATGCACTTCACTCTTTATTATCCTCATTGTTGTTTACTTCCTAGAAGCACTGCTGGCAAGCTCCGCTTGATGTGTGATGTCAAGATGATGGAGGCGAGCTCGACGACCCGCTACAACTTCCAAGATGCCGTTGGTGTTTAGTTTTAGACCGATTTGCCACGAACATAATGCAAATGATACAAAAGGTACTTTCTTTCCTTCATCCCTTCACTTGCGTTTTAATTTGCGGTGAGGACACTACAAGGTTTTGTGTGGGGTAGGTAGGGATTTGACATTTTTGCTGTGAAATTGAGCTTCTATTTTTGAAGAGTTTTGATGCGTGTTGAATGGGGAATGTCTGTAAATTTTTTAGATTGAGACTTGAATTCAATTTGAAATTATGTGCTAAGAATCCATGAGGAATGATTATGATATTTGCTGTGAAATTGATGTTTGCTTGAAAATTCTGACGTTTGCTAATATTTAGGAGAACTTTATTCTTTTTGTGCTGATTGGTTCTGGGTTTTTCTGATGAACATGAAGTGAGTTGAAGTTCTTGATTTTCCATGGTAAAGATATGAGTTTTTGTGTTAATTTTCCATCAAAAACCAATCTGATTTTTTTTCTTGCACTTCTGGGATTGTGATCTCTGAAGCAATGGTCTGTGATGATTTTCTGAAATAATAATAAGGTTTTACATGTTTGTACATAAACTTGCATCATTTGACGAAGCTAATAGAGCTAAGTAGGTGAGCTACTTGTGGTTTCTTTGATCAAACTGAACCTACGGGCAAAAGCTAATTAATAACCCTTGATAAGATTTTGAGCCTTTAAAGATTACATATATTTAATCTCATGATTTCTTTTTATGTGTGATTAGTTCAGCCATTAAGTTTACCTCTAGAACTTGCATCAAGTACTTCTCAAGGCCACATTTATTTTGCATTTAGAACAAGGAAATGATGAAGGTAATTAGGATTTAACCACTTAGCCAGAAAGCTTACCCGTATATTAATCTTTAGTTAAACCCCTTTGAGCCATGAAAGCCTATTTTCTTTCTTGATTGAACCTACATAAATTAGCCTTTTATCCTCCTTCGTATCTTTATTTGAAGAGGCTATGGTGTGTGATACTTGTTTCTACTTACTTTTGTTGAAAAATCTTTAATTGCAAGAATTTCACTTGAAATTTTTGTGAATTGTGAACTATTGTGCTACTGGGAAGTTGGTACTACATGAATAAAGTTGATGATAAAAAAAAGAAGAGATAAAAA
Source organism: Erythroxylum coriaceum (assembly GCA_026874005.2). Lineage (NCBI taxonomy): Eukaryota > Viridiplantae > Streptophyta > Magnoliopsida > Malpighiales > Erythroxylaceae > Erythroxylum > Erythroxylum coriaceum. The sequence continues at coordinate 3,061,091 of JANQAP020000094.1, forward strand.
GAAGAAGAAAATGCAACAATATTATGGTGAAAGTCTTATTTGAGCTGCTAAAATTGAAGTAAAAGAGTATGGGTTAAGAGATGATGCTCGAGTTTTTGGAAGTGAACCCTTGTGCTTTGATATATGGTTGATTTTCAGCATATGGATGTGCAAAAATTTTGTGTGCATGCTCTATGGTTCTCTTTAATTTAGCCTCTTTTCTTCAAATTTTCCTACCCGTAAACCCAGACCGATTATAACCTTTATCAAGAGCTTCTAATTTTTGTTCTGTTTGTGATTACGTAGTGGTTGAGGTTAGACAAAAGTGCAAGCATATGGTAGGTGGTTGTATTGTTTTGAACATTGAGAGTTTAAACACTTTTGGCCTAAACACTTTCGAGTGTTAGAGCGAAATCCATATGAGAGCTAGTCCTTATGGTACAAATGGTCTGGAACTTTCAGGAAATCTTGTTCACCGTGGTTTTTGCAGCTTCTAAGCAATTGATAATGTTTTATCTACTTATATGTGCAATTCTTATGTTCATTTGGAAACCCAACAGTGATTTGCTGATTTGAGATTATCCTAGGAAGTCTTTGAATTTTTAATCTAAAGTCCCTTACTGTTTTCCAACTCTATTTTGAACGAGGACGTCCAAAGAGCTAGTGTGGGGGTATTTGTTAATAAGAATATTTGCTTCATTTTGGAACTTATCTTGTGTCGATCAGGATAAGATCGAGCAGATTTTATTGTTTTGATTGATTTGGTAAAAAATATTCTGTTAAGGAAATAAAAGGGAGATATTTTTAGAAAAATCAAAGAAATCAGCTGAAAATCAAGAAGAAGGATCTTGCACCCTGAAGCTATAAAAGGAGGAGGGAGTAGCCTGTGAGAGACATATATATTTTCCTATTTTTTTATCCATTATTGTATTATCTTTTCTAGTTTTCTTGGAGAAGAAAGTTTAAGAACTCCAACTTTGTTCTTTCTACAACCATGATAGCTTAGTCTTCTTCGATTGAAGTACAATCAAGATTGGTTTCTAAGTTGTGAGATTTTGGTCTTCAAGTAAATTCCTTGTCGATATTTATGATTTTTCAGATTTATTTTTAAGGTTTTTCTTGATTGTTGTTATAATAGGATCCCTGTGATAGCATCTGAGATTAACTAGAAGCTAATTAACTGGTTCTAGTCCATAATTACTTTTACTAGTTAATGTTAGTAGCAATTTAGTAATGAAACACTAAAGGAATTTCATAATCTAATTTAAATAAACCACGCGGTCGAGTTTATTGGTTAGAGTTGGGTTCTTCTAATTCTTAATGTTGTTGACAAGCTAAATTCAATGAAGCGTCTTTTTAGGTTGTTTGTTAGCTAGGATCGATTAATGGGCGTCTTTTGATCGACTAATATTAAGGAAGAATTTTCTGTTAGAAGCGTTTTCAACAATTATAACCAACTTATTAGCTAAAGAATATGTTTAGTTATCGATGATCAATTTTAGAACTCATGACAACGATTGTGCTTTCAATTGAGTTTCAATACCCTTGTTTGCAACTTTTCTCTGCGGCAATTGATTTATTTGTTTTCTTTAGTTTTTTGTGCTTTATTAACAACCTGAATTTTAATCATAAATCCCCCTTTATTTAATTTGTTTTTTTTTATCGAAAGGAATTGATAGTTACAACTCTTTGTGGTTAAACCCTATTTCACAGCTACTACAAGTTTTCGTTATTTCAGGAACAAGAATTATTTTTGGTAGCCTGACGATCTATCACTTACCACAAGCTCATGCAAATGAACCAGTTGGTATAACTTTAAATAGACTTGTAAGAAGGTAGGCTATTTTTGATGATTTTATTTGCAAGAGTCGAATTTTGATTGTGGCATTAATAATGATCCTATTTCGTTTGACTATTTATGATGATTATGTGATTTATTTGCGATGGTCGAGTTTTGATTGTGACATTGATAATGATCCTATTTCGTTTTCACAAGCCATAGGTAGTGATAAGTCTGAAAGATGGATTGATGCTATGAAAGAAGAGTTGAAATCAATTACTCAAAACAATGTCTGGGATCTTGTAGACTTACCAGAAGGTTCCAAAAGAGTTGGCTGTAAGTGGGTCTTTAAGACCAAACGCGACTCAAATGGCAATGTTGAAAGATATAAAGCTAGACTTGTTACCAAGGTTACACTCAAAAAGACGGCATTCATTATAAGGAGACTTTTTCACCTATCTCAAAGAAAGATTCATTGAGAATAATTTTAGCATTAGTGACTCAATTTGATTTAAAGCTACATACGATGGATGTGAAAGCAACCTTTCTGAATGGAGATCTTGAGGAGGAAGTTTATATAGATTAACTTGAAGGCTTTTTCATTGAAGGTAAAGAAAGTATGGTGTGTAAATTGAAGAAGTCAATATATGGACTTAAACAAGCTTCTAGGTAATGATATATTAAATTCAATAATATCATTACTTCTTTTGGTTTTAAGGAAATCACTGTTGATCAGTGTATTTACCGAAAGATCAGTAGGAGTAAGTTTATATTTCTAGTTTTATATGTTGATGACATTTTGCTTGCTGTTAATGACTTAGGTTTGTTGCATAAGACTAAAGAATTTCTTTCTAAGAATTTTGAATTGAATGGTATAGGAGAGGCAGCCTATGTGATTGGAATTTCAATATTCCGTAAGAGATCAGAAGGTTTATTAGGATTGTTTTAGAAAGCCTATATTAAGAAAATTTTTGAGAAATTTAACATGACCAAGTGCTCAACATGTGTAGTCCCTATTCAAAAGGGAGATAAATTTAATCCTATGCAATGTCCAAAGCATGATGTGGAACAAAAGGAAATGGAAACAATTCCATATGCTTCTGTTGTGGGCAGTTTGATTTACCTACAAACCTTTACTAGACCGACATCAGTTTTACAGTAGGGATGCTGGGTAGATATCAAAGTAATCCTGACGTTGATCATTGGAAGGCTGCAAAGAAAGTGTTGAGCTATTTTTAAGGAACAAAGGATTACATGCTCGAGTGTGTTGATAGTAGAAAGTCAACATTTGGCTATCTATTCTGATTAACTAAAGGAGCAATCTCTTGGAAAAGTGCCAAATAGTTTGTCATTGCTTGATCTACTATAGAAGCAGAATTTGTAGCTTATTATGAGGCTACAATTCATGTATTATGGATGTGGAACTTTATTTCAGAGCTTACAGTTGTCAATACAGTAAGTAAGCCTTTGAAAATTTATTGTGATAATTCTACAATAATTTTATTCTCTAAAAATGACAAATACTCCAGGGGCGCAAAACATATGGAATTATAGTATTTTGCTATTAAAGATGAGATTCAAAAACAAAGAGTGCATATAAAACATATTAGGAAGGATCTCATGGTAGCAGATGCTCTAACTAAGGGTTTACAACCAAAGACATTCAAAGAACATGTGCTTAGGATGGATCTTGGTTGTATCGATGATTGATAATAATGTTTGATGATGATGTTTTAGTTCTCTTAAGCTCAATAATAATATGTTTCTAAATTTTATATTTCTTATTCTTAATGTTTATGTACACATGATTGTTTGAATAAGAAATTTGTATGTATTGTCATAACAAATATGTGGAATGTATGTTGTTTATATACAACTTATGAACCTAATCATAATAAGTTTTTGATGTGGTGGTATGTGGAAGAGAGTATACGACTATATTGTGTATGACCGCCATAACCCACATTATGTGATTTGTTGTGTTGAGATGCTTATGATGTTACCAGTTTATAAGATTTAATTTTTGCTAGCCTTATGTTATACTATTAAATGTAATGATGAAACATCCTACCAAGTGGGAGAATATAAGAAATATGGCCTGATGTTATGACCTATATTTTTTGTAGGCCCAAGTTGAACTTGGTTTAAGGTTTTTCTTAATTTAATAATATATTAAATCTTGGTCGTTAATTTAGTGCTTGTGGACGTACAAGATTTAATGTTAACAAGAAACTGTATATAAACTAGTCCTCTCTTTACCCTAATTAAGTACAGACAAAAACAAATACAGAAGAACATATTCGTGTATTGGGCTATCCATCAAGCTATCGTACAGAAACAAAGTTAAGAGAGAGAAACTAGTTCGTGATCGTTGAAACCTTTCTCTTTACATTTTGATGAATTCCGCTTAAGGTAAGTGATTTATTTGCTTCATTTATGTGGTTATTATTATATTCAAGATATGAATTGCCATGAATGATTTACGTATGATTTATGTATTTGATGTTTGAATATCAAGAATGAAAACTTACATAAAATGCAAAAAAAAAGCCTAAAAATAACAGAACCTATTCGTTCTTCTCAGTTCCCATTCCCCCTGCCACTGCTCTCCTTAGCCTCAACATTGGTGACGGTCTCCCTCCTCTCCCTCGTCTCTCCAAACTTGATTCGTCTCAGCGTCAGTGACATCCTCAACCATTGCCAGTCACCATCATCGTCAATCGTCATCTCCATCGTCGCTAGTCGCCAACACCAATTGCCATCGCTAGTCGCCATAACTAGTCATTCACAACATTGTCGTTCGCCATAGTCGTTTGCCATCCACTGTCACATCACATCACATCACCCGCTTGTGTTGTGTTATGTTGCAAAATTGTAGTGTTGTGAGTCAAGGCTGCATTTTGCAAGCAAAAATTTGCTGAAAGTGGAACCATGTGTGTGTGTGATAATTGATTAATTGATAAAGTGATTGCCTGTCTTATAGGCTCGTGGACTTGTAGTGTATAATATATGGCTTATAAATTTGTGATTATGGAACAATGGAATGAAAGTTTGAATTTGTGTCATTTATAAAAATTAACAAAGTGTTGTTTGGAAACTAGAATTAGTTGTGTTTTTGATTTTTTATGATGATTAGGAGTTGAAATTTTGAATTGAATTATGAAGTTCAGGTTATTCATTTATTATCTGAAATTTAGAATTGCATTAATAAATTTGAGGTTGTTCTTGTATGAAATTTGAGATTAAGATACATTGAAATTTGAATGAAAGGTTAGTTATATTATAAATTGAATTTTGTAATCAACAAAATGAATTAGTTAATTTATGGTTGAATTATATGATTAGTAATTACACAAATTGAGTTATAGTTGTGAGTTTATGTCTATGATTGGATTATTTAATCAACTAATCAATAATTATATAAAATAAATTATAGTTAATAGTTTATGGTTAAATTCGGAAACAATCTCTCTACTTGTTAGGGATAAGGCTACGTGTTACTGGACCTTTCCAGATCCTATGTATTAGTGGAATTTTTACTGGGTTGTTGTTGTAGTTTATGATTGAATCGAATAATTATACAAAATAGATTATAGTTGCAAATTTATGTTTAAATTATGTAATCACATAAAATAAGTTATATTTGTAATTTTATGATTGAATTATATGATTACACAAATTGAATTATAGGTGTGAGTTCATAGGTGAATTATGTATTAGCATAAAATTAGTTATAGTTATGACTTATGAGTTTATGATCGAATTATATAATTATGCAAAATAAGTTATAATTGTGAGTTTATTTTTGAATTATATAGTTACACAAAATCGTTTATAGTTGTGATCTTATATTTGAATTTTGTGATTATATAAAATGAGTTATAATTGTGAAAGTGCAGTAATTAATGTACATATTTGATGTTTGTGTTTAAAAAGAAACATGAGTTATTAAGAAATTATTATTGATCTATTCCTTCATGTTTTTTTACACAAATTTATTTTGATATTAAGTTATTAAGTTAATTTTGATATATTTCTTTATTTATTTTTACAGATAAATGGAAAGAAGTTCAAGTGGTCAAGATGATAGTAGAGATGTTAAAGGTAATAGTATTTCTAACTAACAAGAAGAGAATATTGCACCTAATGTTAGGAGAAGAAGAAGACAAGTGTCTATTTTCTTGCACCATCAACAACTCCTGGAGCTCATCCTTCAATTCGTAGAGCATTATAATATGAAAAAGTGGCTCATAATATGAACATGACAATGGCTAGATGGTGGTATGATTTAGGTATACCATTAAATGCTGCCTAGTTTTATTATTATCAGGCTATGGTAGATGCCATTACCTATTACAATTCTAGATAAAAAGATCCTTCAATTGATGACTAAAGAGCTGAGTAGCTTTATTTATGAAATTAAAAGTTATTTGGATGAAAGAAGAATGACTTGGGTTCCGTTTAAGTGTTCAATCATATATGATAGTTGGACAATAGAAGATAGGAACCTATTATTAATTTTTTTATTTAATCTGTAAAGGGGATAATGTTTTTGAAGTTTATTGATGTATTTGGCCTTGTTAGGAATGTTGATACTCTATTTCAGATATTTGATGAAATTGTGAATGAAGTTGGGCCAGAAAATATTATTTAGTTCATTATTAACAATGATTATGTTTATAAAGCAGCTGGAAGAAGATTGCAAAGCAAGTATAATTATTTTTATTGGGCTCCTTATGATGCACATTGCATTAACCTAATGTTGAAAAATATAGAAGATACTAGATATTTTCTTATTGTTAATGAGACTATACAGAAAGCCAAAAATGTGACCAAGTTCATTTACAATCATGTATGAGTCTTGAATTTAATAAAAAAGATTTTTCAAATAGTGGAAATTTGTATTGTCCTGCTATTACAAGATTTACAACTAGTTTCTTATCACTTTAGTGTTTTATTCTTATGAAGAAAAAGTTGAGACAAATGTTTACAAGTGATAAGAGAGTTGCATCTCAGCATGCTAGGTCTAATGCTAGATTGGAGGTTTTTAAAATTATAATTGAAGATAACAAATTTTAGTCTCAATGTCAATTTGTCATTCGAGTTTATGAGTCTTTAATAAGGGTACTTCATCTGGCTGATAGTGATGAGAAAATAATAATAAGTTATTTTTATAATGCTATGGAGAGGGCAAAGGAAACAATCAAGACTACTATGAAAAATATGTCTTCTTTGTACACACCTTATCTTGCAGTTATCAATGAGAGACAAGGAAGACAACTTTACTCTCCATTATTTATAGCCGGGGCATTTTTGAATCCTAGTGTCTATTTCAGGCTAAGTTTTACAAAGAAAGTTGAAGTTAATAGAAGAATGTTATTAACTATTACAACTATTGTTACCCATAAGAAGATGCAAGATCTCTTAAGCTTAGAAATGGAGATTTATAAAGATGCTTCTGGTTATTTTGGGATGCTTGTTGCTTTTCGTCAAAGAGATAAACTTAATCCATATATATATATTTTTCAACTTTTGTTACTTGTTAAAAATTAATTATTACTTTATTTTGTTTATAATGTTACTTTTGTTGTCTTACAGTTATTTGGTGGGACCAATCCGAAAGTGGTGTTCCAAAATTACAAAAATTTGCAATTCGAATTCTAAGTCAATGTGTGAGTGCAATAAGGTGTGAAAGGAATTGTTGCATATTTGAATTTATCTATTCCAAGAAAAGGAATATATTGGAACATAAAAGATTGAATGACTTGGTCTTTGTTTGATACAATTTAAAGCTTTTGCAAAGGTATGTTATTATCATTATCAAGTTGGATATAATTTCCTATAATTTCTTAATAATTTAATTTTAGTTGTTTATTAGGACTCTTAATAGAACAAATAGTTTTATAGATCCAATTTGCCTTAACTATATCGATCTTTTGACATATTAGGTTTATGAGGAACTGAGTTTGATATATGAGAGTGACTTGGAGGATAATCTTGAATGGAAAAGTATTAACATCTCATTTAGCGTAATAAATTTGAATGATGGTAATGACGAAGCTCTTTAATGATGAAGATTATTACGAAATGAGAATTAAGGTTATTGTGATTTGAGTGGATATTTGATTGAATGATGTTCTAGGTTTTTATTTCTCCTCTTCTTTTAATCTCACTTATAGTATATATATATGTGTGTGTGTGTGTGTGTTAAATTCTATATATGCAATATGAATATTATTGTAAATGATTTTATTTTAGGTTTCACTTTTCATTGATTGTTTTCAAAGCACAAACTCTTATTGTAAATTGTAATACTTAAGTAGTCATGAATATTTATTATTCTTTTTATTTGATATTTTGATTTAATTTTTATTTACTATATGATGAAATTGTAACATTTTATCCTTAATTTATATTTGTATGATGATTAAATAATCTTTTTCATATTAATTGTGATTATTATTTATATGCGAAATAGTAAAAGGTAATATTAATAAAAATAAATAGATTATTGTTGTTTCATATTTATATTATTATAGTATTTGAAGACATGATTGATGTAAAATTATAAATTATATTACAATATATTGAGAGATTATTTTACATTTTAAAAAAATTTAGGAACTATTTTATAAATGTTAAAAGTTACCTGAAATGGTACTTGATATTGATCGATATTGATATAGTATTGTACCAAACTAAATCTGATACTAATATGGTATTCATAATATTGCATCTTATACGATTAAGAATTTTATAAATTCTTAAATCAAATTTGTTATATTAAAAAGAACTTCTCAAAACATTGTGTATAGAAGTAGGACACGCTTTATGTTAAAGTTTTTCTACCCTTTAATTAAACTCGTTATTTGAAAAAGGAAGAGACTTTTTGTCAAGTACTTCACTATAGTAATTATGATCTAGAGAATGCAATGATCAACTTATATTTCCAAGATTATATAACGTCAAAATTACTACAACAATTGGAATTTATTTTATTTTATGCCCTATAATCAATCAATTAGTTGTAGTCTAATGGCAAAATAATTTGAAGATATTATCTATCTTGTACATATTTAGATATATATAAAAAATTCCATGAGATAATTATATATTGAAAATGAAATTATGATGAGATTATAATTATGAGATTCATATTGCATTTATGTATTATCTCTAGATTTTTCCTAGTCATTATTCTATTAAGATTGAACAATAATAGACCGAACATTAATAGAATGTAAAAAGTTTAGCACACGTTATGTTTTTCTTGTGAAGGAATCAGTTGATCTTATAGACTAAAGTATGAAGATACTTAAACAAATATACGGGCACTTGTTAGAGAACAAGTTCACTAAACTAATCCCATATAAGAAATCAATTTAAAATATTAGTTGTATGTCTATAGAAATTCTCATTATGATGACTGTATAAGTAATTCTTTAACTTGAGATCTTCAAAGTTATCTTGCATAAGATTTGTTATGTTTTGATACTATTTATGAACTATTCTAGTCAAGAATAGTTCAGTTGGTAGTCACTGAATGTAGTATGAACTATATAGAGGTAGTTAAGTGATCAATATATGATTCATCATCCTAAAGTAATCAAGGAGAATGTCTTATTGTTCTCAATTAATATTAATTAGGGAGAATGTTTTATTATTCTTGATTAATATTAATTATGATTAAATAAAAGATATTTAACAAATAAGGATCAATATAAGATATTAGATCTTATTTAGACATAATTGGTATTTAATTAGAATTATTTATAATCCTAATTAAAGTTTAACTAGAATTAGAACTTAATTTCAATTATATTACTAAAATTTCCAAAACTTATTACAAATATACATAAGTTCTAAGAGAGTTAACACTTCTTGACTAACCCTCTTTGTAATGGTTACAGAATTTTCTCAAATCGTTCTGTGAATACTGTTAGGGGCTAGACAGTTCGAAAGATCTGATAAGAAAATGATCAAGTTTTAGAATAAGGTACGAATTACAATTCATACTTTATTATCATTTATGTGTTAAATCATTTTGTAGAATTTTAAGTGATATTGACTTTCACAAAATCAAAAATGAAAAAATTTTGTGATTATTTCGCTACAGGTGGGATCGGATCCTCACCCAATTTTCCAATAACCTAGTGGTTGCAACTAACTAGGATCAATCTATATTTCCATTAGTAAAGTTAAGATTTATATCAACTTATACTTTGTCACTTTGTAAATGATAAATTTTTTTCAGAATGATTGATATTTTAAATTTATTTTTTGCTAATATTAATCATAATAAGAATTTTCTATTTTTATTATTTTTAATACCTTTAAAAGTGTAAGAACTTTATCAAGATTAAGTTAAAAAAAAGAAAATTTTTGGTGATCATTAAATAAAAATATTTTTATAAAATAAAATTTTTATTTAATTAAAATGATTGTTACTAATAAACAAATGATGATTACTTTAGTTAGTTATTTAAAAGCATTTGTACAACCCGGTATTTCAATCAAAGTTGCGAATATGTATCGAACTTGGTACCAGATTGGGTTCTGGTATGGTACTGTATTGGTACCATTCAATATCGGGTATCGTTTCGGGTAATTTTTTAAATTTATGAAATAGTCCCTAAATTTTTTTAAAATTTGCAAAATAGTCCATTGGTATATTGTACAGTTGTACTGTATACTTTATAAGTTTACATCAGTCCTGTTTCTAAAAATTATAATAATAAATAATAATCCCAGTTAATATGAAATAAGAATAATTTTTAAATATTTCACATATAAATAATACCCACAACTAATGTGAAAAAAGACAGTCATCATCATACAAATATAAAATTAAGAATAATAAAAAGTTTTAAAATATTACAATAATACAATTTTATCATATAATAAATAATAATCACATCAAAACATCCAATAAAAAGAACAATAAATATCCTTAACTCTCAAACTATGACAATTTACAACAAGAGTTCGTGATGAGAAAACAATCAAGTAGAAGTTAAACCTGAAACAAAAACATTTACAATTACATTACATATATAGAATTTAACATATAGATCAAATATAAGTAAAATTAAAAGAGGAGGAAAAACAAAAATCTGGAATGAAATTTAGTTGTCTACGAGAGGATACCCACTATAACTGCACTGACCCCCATTGATCATTTGATACAAAATCCTCATCATTAAGAGAGCTTCATCATCATTATCATTCAAATTTAATGCACCAAATGGCATGTCAATACTTTCCCATCCAAGATTATCTTCCAAGTCATTGACATATACCAAATTCGGTTCTTCAAAAACCCAATCCGCCAAAAGATCAATATTATTATTGGAAATTAGATCAGTTGAACTACTTGTGCTATTAAAAGTCTTAATAAACAATAAAATATAATTATTTGAAAATTATAAGAAATTATATCAAAATTAATAATGATAATAAGATACTTTTCCTGAAGCCTTAAATTGTAATGAACAAAAACCTAGTCATTCAACCTCTTATGATCCAATTTGTTCCTTTTCTTGGAGTAGATAAATTCAAATGTGTTCCAGTTTTGTTTACAGTCTGTTGCACTCACATATTGACTTAAAATTCGAATTGCAAATCTTTTCAATTCTAGAACACCATTTTCGAATTGATCCCACCAAGAAACTTTAAGTCGTAAGATAACAAAAGTAGCGTTATAAACAAAATAAAGTGATAATTAATTTTCAACAAATAAGAAAAAAGAATCAACTAATACCTGGAGAAAGTTTTCCTATTTGTTGAATAGTAATCAACATTCCGAAATCCCCATAAGATAACTTATAAAGATCCATTTGTGAGCTTAAGAGATCTTGCATCACGTCAATGCTAACAATTGTTGTAATAGTTAAAAGCATTCATCTATTAACTTTAGCTTGCTTAGTAAGATCCAGTCTAAAATAAACACTAGGACTTAAAAACACCCCAGCTGTAAACAACGAAAAAGAAAGTTGTATTTTCCTTATCTCATTAATGATTGAAAGATATGGTGTGTACAAAGAAGGCCTATGTTTCAGATTAGCCTTGATTCCTTCCGTTACTCTCTCCATGGCATCAAAAAAATAACCCATTGTTAGCTTTTCTTCATTATCAGCCAAGCAAAGCACCCTCACCAAAGGCTCACCAACTCGGATAACAAATTGGCATTGAGACTACAATTTTCTATCTTCCAGTATGATTTTACAAACCTCCACTCTAGTATTAGACCTAGCATGCTAAGATGCAATCCATTTATCACTTGTAAACATTTTTCTTAACTCTTTCTTCATCTTAACAAAAGACTGAAGTGATAAGAAATTTGTTGCAAATCTTGTCACAACAGGACGACACAAATTCCTACCATTGGTAAATTCCTTTCTCATTAAATTTAATACCCATGAACTTGGTCACCTTTTTAGCTTTTTGCATAGTCTAATCAATAATAGAAAAATACCTAGGATCCCTCATAATCTCCAGCATTAGGTCAATGTAATATACAACACAAGGAGTCCAAAAAAAAGAATTATATTTATTCTACAACCTTTTTCCTACTGCTTTATAAGCGGAATCATTGTCAGTAATAAACTGAATAATATTTTCTGGCCCTACTTCATTCACAACTTCATCAAATATCATAAATAAAGTCTTAGTATTCCTAATAAGGTTAGATGCATCAATAGATTTCAAAAACACAAAACCATTTGTAGAATAAACCAAAAAGTTAATAATAAGCTCTTTTCTCTTATTTGTCCAACCATCACACATGATTGAACATTCATAAGTAGCCCAATTCACTTTTCTTTTTGCCAAATAACTTCTAATTTCAGAAACAGAACAACTCAAAAGTTTACCTCTTAAGTCATTAATCGAAAGACCTTTGTATCCCAAACCATAAGAGGCTATTGTATCCATCAGAGGTTGATAATAATAAGACTGAGAAGTAATGAATGATGAACTTGTATCATACCACCATCTAGCTACTGCCATATCGATATTGTGAGTCGCATCTCTTGATTGCATTGAACTATGAATTGAAGGTTAGGCTCCAAGAGTTGTTCGTGGTGCAAAAAACTAGTCACCTACCTTTTTCTCTTCCTCATATAAGGTCTAGATAATTCTTCAAGGGCTTGTGATGGAACATTACCAGTACTACTACCATTATCACCACTACTACTACTACCTTTAACATTTCCGTAATCACCACGGAAACCAGAAAACGAACTTCCACTACCAATTTCAAAATTTAACCTTTCCCTTCTATCTTTCTCATGTTGATATTCTTCAAGCAATGTTTTCATTTTTCATTTCACATTATGACTTACTTTTTTATAGGGTTCTACATCTCCTTTAACCCCAGCTAAATGCTTCTTCAATTGGGTGATTCCTCCACCTTTTAAATGCTTGTTACAAAACAAGCAAATTGTATGATTTTTCATACCTGGGACCAATGCCGCATGAGCCTATGCTGGGTCATTATATCTTCCTGAAGCAGTTTGATCAGGAGTAGTTAAACTTCCTTCAATTTATTTGTAACAAAAAATGAAGATATTAGTTTTGTAAGAAATTAATCCTTTAGTAGTTTCTTCAACAAAATTAGCAGTGCTAACTACTAAGTCCTTCATGAGGCAATATAGCATAAATAATGTCCTTAACTCTTTATATTAAGCCTAAAGAAGTAAATATTCATGAAACTAGAGTAAAATTCAAAAATAGATAGACTTTCCTATTAGAGAGTAGAAAATTCATGCTAAATTTAAAATCGAAGTACTGTTCAAAGATTTAAGATGATGACTCAGTGAATCTAAAAATTCAAGTCATGAGTTAAACATCCTTAACTTCACTTCGTATGTTCATCTTTATTCTTGTTTTTTCAGGAATATGATTATTGCCATTGACATATCTTCATAAATCCTTGCCTTTAATAAATATCTTCAAATGGAATGCACAAAATGAGTAATTTTTTTCATTAAGATGAACTTAAAAACTTTCACACTTATTCGAAGAGTTAATGCCAAAGTAGTATAAATGAGATAAAAATGGAATAATAAGAAAATCATATTTTGAATATGGAAAGACTATAGGATGAACTAATTTTAGGATAAATAAAGGTAGATATGCAAGAGAATTGAATCCTTGATGAGATGGACAAATTTTGGGATAAAGATTAAAGACAATTTAGAGATATAGATTTTACCTTTTTTGCTACTTTTCTATACAATAATTACAATTACAAAACTTCCTCTTCGGCTTTTCCACAAGACCACAACCAAATTATTATTATACTTAATTCATTATTTACCCAATTTACATTCTCGATTTTACAGTTTAAGTTAAGTTGAAAGACCTTCTAACTTTTAAATCATGCATGATGCATGCCGTGCATTTCAAAGTTTCAATGACGAAAAAATTTAAGATAAATCAAGACATCAATTATTAATCAACTGAACCACAACAATGAACCAAAATCAAACTTCTCTCATTCAACTCCAAATCCAATCCATTATCCAACCTACGACAAATCAAAAATCCATTCATAATTTCATTCCAACTTCTAAGTCCAACCACCATTCATAATCACAACACAAATGCAATTAAGTAGAAAAAATTCAACTGAAAAATGAAAACACACCCAAATAAATTCACAATTGGTTTTGAGGTCTGGTTGGGTTTAGATCTAATATTATTCCAGATCTGATAGCTACGGAAGCATGGGGGACAAAGGAGAGCAGCCGATGGTGGTGTGGTGCGTTGGTGGTCCTCGTGGAGGAGGGCTGAAGCTTGATGGAGGTCTGGATGAGGCTCGGTGGTGGCAGGTTCGCGTGGTAGAGGAAGATCCGAAGATGACAATCATGTGATGTGCGGTGGTTCATGGTTGACTTGTCGCCAGAGAGGGAGGAGCACCGCCCGAGATGGAGAGGAGAACGAGAGAAAGAGAGAGTGGAGAGGAGACGAGAGTGTGAGATAGAGAGAGGATGGAGGCATGAGGTGAGTCTGAAAGAGAGAGAAAACCTGAAATTAACAGAGGAATGAGGATGTGTGCAGCCGCGGGGGTAGGGGGTTTAAGGTAAACTTTTTTTTTGTTTTTTGCAAATCAGTCCTGAGATTTATAAAAATTGCCTGGTACTAACCAAAAACACCCGGTATCGGCCGACACCAAAACCTTAGATACCATTCCATTTTTCAGCTTGTACGGTACTGTTCGGCGAGTACCAGCCGGTACGGAATAGTATGCTAAACGTTGATTTCAATTAGTATTTATAAGAAGGAATTTAAGGAATTATAATCACTACCACAAGCCAATAACAAACCGCCATGCTCTTTGTTTTATGCTTTCACATACCAAAGGATTCAGGAACTTCGATTCAAGAACGCAAGTATACAAGACATTATATGAAATTTAAACAACAACAATAATAACAACAATCTTTGGTAGAAATTCGCTAACACACAGGATCAGGGAAGGTCCAGTAAGACGCAACCTTATCCTAATATAAAGTCTAAACAAAGGAAAAAATTTCTTTTTCTATTAAAACGGAACCTTCGTTCTAAGGGTGCAAAGGCTTGATGATGATGGGGAGGCCATACTGTGGCTGCAAGGTGATGTAGTTAATTGGAGCGTGTTTATACTCTGAAGAAAGGGTAAGAAAGAACCTCTGAAGAACCAAGCTCAGTACTGTTTTGGCCTCCAGCATTGCAAAATTCTGGCCAATGCAAACTCTAGGCCCCATTCCAAATCCGAGAAAAGCATTTGGGTGTGTTGCAGCTTTAGTAATACCCTCCTTGAACCTGAATGGATTGAATTCATTCGCATCCTCGCCCCAATATTGTTTGCTTCTGTGTATCTTTATGATGGGTATTGTTAAACACGTGTTTTTGGGGACCATCAAGTTCCCAACTTTTATGTCTTGTAACACCTCCCTGTTCAGCTCAATTGCTGGACAATACAGCCTCATCACTTCTAGTAAAACCATGTTTACCTACACAAACTTGGCAACTTTAGTAGCTGATCCGTAGCAAAAAGTAAAAACCAATTAGGGTTCATTATATGTTACCAATTTTAGTTTGGATAACATATCTGCATCAGGAATTTCCATTCCACACTCTCTCAAAACCTCTTCTCTTAGTTTCTCTTGCCAATCTTGGTGTAGACTTAATAAGAAAGCTGTCCAAGTTAGCAAACTGGAGGTGGTCTCATGACCTGCAAAAAAGAATGTTTTGCATTCCTCCATGATTTCATCCATGCTCAACTTGGGGCTGTTGCTCTCGCTATGCTCTGAGGCTCCAATTATCAGACCAAGCAAATCATCTCCATAGGAGGGATCTGAATTAGTGGCATGAGATTTCATTCTGCTTCTTATTATTTGCTTTATTGTATTCTTCACTTTCCTGTCTAGCTTCCATGCCTGAATGTTTGATGGAGTGGGAAGATACCTAGTGGTTCAAATCAAACAGCAATTTTAAATGAAAGAACAAGAAAAAAAACTCAAATCCCATCATAAGATACTGGACAGAAATAGTTACTGGCTTCCGGGTATAAAGACACTAATATTTGCAGCTGCAGAGTATTTCTGTAGCTCTCTTTGTGCTCTAAATGCCTCTCTCCCTTGAATGTAGCTGCTTCCAAAGGCGGTGCGGGAGATAACGTCGGCGGTAACCTTTTGGAATTCGGTGTTCATTTCTAGTTTCACGCTATTATCTTTAGCTTCAATGGCTTGATGGTTCCACTCGTCGAGAATGGACATGGTACATGTGGCCATCAACTTTACCATATCCTGTCAACTCCAAAATTCAAGGATTATGGAGAGTAAGAGACGAAATTACGTAATGGCTGATGATCAAGTGGGAATTTAAACACAAGAAGTTTATGACCTTGAGCTTGTCCATGGAAAACGCAGGATTGATAATACTTCTGTGTGTAGCCCACCTTTGTCCATCAATTAGAACTAATCCCTTTCCTGTCAGTCTTACCACCATAGGCCTCGATTTGATTTTGGTAATGCAACCAAACTTATTTGATAATATTTGCTTGGCCAGCTCAGGATCTGTGATCGAAACCCTTGGCTTTGTCCCGTACCAAAATAGAATCGTCTCTCCTGAAATATGAAAAAGAAGTTCGCACTAATTATTCTTGTCTACTGACAAACTGAAACTTTCGTCAACTTACCATACTCAGGACACCACTTGTGGTAGTGAGGCAGAACTCTTTGAGTGATATCGTTCGACTTTGTATCTAAAACGATTTCACTTGCAACCATCTTCAGGCTTTTCATTTCATCTAGAGATCCTGATAGGAGCGAGTGGGGTGGTCCATGAACTCCTTGTTTCCTGAAGTGTTTGGTCAATGCGTAAGGTCTCCACAGGACAAAGTTAACTATTTCCCAAACCCTTGTGAACAGAAGAATCACCAACCCTGCAACGATGATTCCAAGGTAATCCATTTGCAGGGACGATTTGAAGACTGATGAGAAGGGCAGCTTAATATAGCTACAATAAAAAAACACAGGCTTGTGGTGATGAGATGATGATCCCCAACTTGGTATCTGATACCTGTTTATCTAATTCTAGAAGTCATGGGATATTGAAAATTGTTCAAACATAAGAATCCTACGTAGCCACCGACTGTTCAACAATGGCAACTTGTTTACTAGTTCAGTTTCGCGGCTTGTAGTTCAATTGCTCTCGGTGCCACTCGATTTGATGACGTCAAAGTTGGCTAACGAAAAGCAGGTTTGGTAAGAGTGCTCCGGTTGTGGCCAAAAGTAAGCGCGTACACATATTAATTACGTTAATCAGGACGTCATTCATTTGACTGGTCACACTCAATTCTCAATGCCCTCTAAATCATTTAGGAAATTTCAACGCTCATATTATAGGAATCTTATTTATTTATTTATATGTTTCTTTTTTAACATGTACCTCTCGGTTTCATATTTGTTAATATTCGTACTTGATAATTATAAAAATTGATTTAAAAATTTTATTAAATTTAAATTCTATTAAAATAAATTTAACCGTAAGATCAAACTTTTTGTCAAAAAAAAAAAAAAAACTAAGTATAAGTATTCCTACATAACATGTATAGGCGTTTCCTGCACAATGTTTGTTTTCAACCCAAAATGCCCAACATGTACAGTAGATACGTAGAGTGCTCCATATGGTAATCAACGTATGGGCCTTTCTATTACATATTTGCCCTATACGGCGACGTAAGGCGTAACCTTTGCTATCAGTTTCTATTTGACGCTTATTCGTCTCAACATAAATTGAGTTTTATCAATCATCAATATAAATGATTCGAAAGTCATTTAGGTCAAGATTGAAGTCGGAAAAAAGTAGTCAGTGAAGATAAATCTGAAAAACCGTATAGGTTAATTGTTTCGCAAACTGTTCGATTTTACGTGATCGTCACTGATACAAATAAAAATAAAAATCAATCAAAAGAAAAATAACAGATGACACTAGAAATCTGGTAACGCAGTTCGGCATTCATTGCCTATGTCTGCGGGGCCTTCACCTAGATTAATTCTTTCACTGAAATACAATAGGTTTACTCAAGGCTTTACTGAACCGACACCACTCACCCTTGACACTATCTCTCAACCTCACTATCCGTGAAAGATTTTCACTCTCGATAACACGACCGACTCGTGTTAACCTCAACAGAGGGTTTTATTCAACAATATTATAACTGAAGAACACAAAAAAATAACTCAAGTGATTAAATAAAATCTAATATAATTAAAACACTTGATAAAGAGACAAAGAACAACTTTTCAAATTTATCGGCTCTTCTGAAGATTAATTTGATAGTTGTTCAACAATGATCCTAGCTATCCAATCTGCTGATGCCTTGAAATTTTCTGCACTCCACTACCAAATGATTAATTCACGCAAAAGCCAAAGGACAATTAGAGCTGCACCAACAAAGTCATCAACAACGCTCTAGCCCAAAAACCAATCACGGCAGTAGACATTCACAGCCACAAGATATCAACGACGAGGGCTTAAGGAAGGCGCCCAGCCAAAGACTCATTCAGCCAATATTACGTAATTCATCAAGGGGTCTTCACTAGGTGTAGTTCTTCCCACATTCAATATCAAAACTAGAAACCAACAACAAGAGACTCACGCGCAAGGCACTCACACAGAAGACTCTTACGCATAAAAAAAACTTCTCTTATCAACCGTAGGTCATTATGTTACCCAGTAAAACCCACTATCGTATATTATGCAAAAGATCACTTAATTCCCCATTAAATTTACAGCCATACCCCCTTCTTTTACTGCATTCACGTAAGAACAATTTTATTCCCACTCAAACTTCCAGCAATATCCTTCATGAAATTCACATCAATACAAGATAGAGTTCTACACAATCTAGAATATTATCCAAGATAGCCTTTTTATTTTTGAATCCAATTCAAATGAAATACATGATTAGCTATCATCATCTAATTAATATCTTATAGGTCCAATTAATAATAAATATGCCAAAACAAAATAAGTAGATATATACACCATATATCTAACAATCTCCCCCTCTTTGGCATATTTGTCACAAATACTAAGTTCCCCCTAAATCACATAATTGGACATATAAATATCAAATTCACAATTCATATGAACTCCCCCTCAATCCAACATCAAGTTCTAAAGAACATCCATAGTAACAATAATTCAATCATCCAAATTTCTCCTTATTGGGACAAAAAATACCAAAAAGCAAGACAAATAGTCACGCATATACCTCGAAATCACCCCTTGAATGAAACAGTCACCATAAACAATATGATGTCTCCTCTTGGGACAAAACAGTGTCAAAACGCAAAATTAAAAGAATCAACAATAGATGCAATGGAAGAATCATAAGCATACCAAGATGACAATTTACCATCATTCAAAACACAGAGAGATGCCTGACAAGATACTCGAGAGAGAGAGAGTCATACTGATGAGAAAGCTAAAGCATCTTCGGTGGAGCTAAATAAAAGTCACAATGCAAACTACTAAAAAGATGGGATGACAATGGCAACATAAAAACTAAAGAACTAAAGAAAACAATTTTTTTTCAACTTTTCTTTTCCTTTTTTTTGTTTTTTGTTTTTGTTCTTTAATTAAAAAAATCAAACCATACTTCAAAAATGTAAAGCACACAGTCCCTGTGCCCCTCGAAGAAATTCAAACTTGGGCTTATTCCTCATCACATTATCTCGGTCATCAACTGTCTGATTGATTTCTTCATCTGAAGTAACTGACTTATCCTCAGTCTGAACAGTTGCTTCATAAGTAGTAACTAACTGTGAATCTGGACATTTTCTTGTTTTTCCTTCACTACGTCTTTATACTTGTACTTTACCCTTTCTAACTCAAGAGTGCTTCGGTAATATGGGTTGCTGTTGGAAATTTAATTAAGAGTGTCTAGATTTTTAGTTTTGACCCTTTGAAACATAATTTGTAACATCTTGTAGCATCTCGGCCTTATGTGTCTGATAACTCTACAAAAATGACACGTGGGTATGAATCTTTGAATCTTTCTCAATATTCCTTCTTCTCAGACAGATCTGAATATATCATTTTTCTCCTCATTCACCTTAGAGCATTCTCCCTTATGACCAATGCTTTGAAGACCCCTTTAACCTTACCGATTTCGATTAACTTTTCTAACTTTTCTGTGCTTCCATTCAACATTCTGAAGCCCTTTTCAATACTTGCTAATTTCAATCTGGCATCACCGAGCTCATCTAAAGCTATCATCAATTTCTTTTCTAACTCTTGGATGGTGTTCTTCATGGAGAGATTCTCTTCCTTCAATCTTTCATTCTTTCTACATATTTTTACCCATTTTTCGTACATTAATTCGTAAGTCTCATAAATGTTCTCCTTTTTATCACCTGAACCACTTTCATCACTGTCATAATCTGAGATTGAGCTTTGAGCTGAATCGTCTGAGTTTTTCCTGAAATTTCTTGATTTACTCAAATTTTCATCTTTAGTTACTTCCTTCTCAGTTACTGTTAAACAAGTAACTAGACTTTTGCTATGTAAAGCAACTAATGCATCACAATTAGCGATTTCTTCTTCATTACCATATTCACTCTCAGATTCATTCTTACTCCAAGTGTTAGTAAAGGATTTTCCTTTTCTCCTCTTTAAAGTATTAGCACATTCGGCTTGGACGTGCCCGAAATCTTGACACTCATGACATTTGATTCTCTTCACCTTCCTTTCACCCTTTTAAGTTTTAACTTATAATGTCAATCCTTTGCTTTTTTCTTGCTTACCCCTTAAAAAATTCATTTCAAAATTTGTAAGAATTCCGATTACCTGCTCCAATGATAGATCATTGATGTCGTGGGCTTCCTCTATTGCTGCAATTTTCTGAATAAATCTTGGAGGCAATAATCTCAGCGTCTTCTTGATAAGTTTCTAATCGGAATATTTCTTTCCGAGTTGATGTGCCTGATCTGCTATATCTTGCAATCTTTCATGAAAGTCCCTAATGGTTTCATTTTCATCCATCTTCAGTTCTTCAAACCTCACATCTAACATCTGTAATTTTGACGCTATCACAGAGTTGGACCCTTCATGAATAGTCTGCAAAGCATCTCATGCTTCTTTAGCCGATTCACAGGCAAATATCATTGAGAAACGTCCTTCATCAATAGCACTAAAAATCGCATGCATTGCTTGTGAGTTTTCAAGTGCCCTCTCTTCTTTGGCTCTTATCCATTCAGCCCGATCTTTACGAACTATCTCTTCTTTGTCATCAGTAATCATCGGATGCGTCCACCCATATAACACTGAGTTCCATGCTCTCGTTCCCTGTTCTTGAATAAAGACCTTCATCCGTGATTTCCATGCAGGATAATTGGAATCGTCCAACAACGGTGACCTAATAATTGATACTCCTTCTCTTATAGCCATGTTCACGAAACTAGGATCTGCACCAACTTGCTAACAAGTTCTGAAACGGTGTCCTGCTCTGATACCAATTGAAAAACCGTGGAGGTCGTAGTTTCGCAAACTTTTCAATTTTACGTAGTCGTCTCAAAAGGTTAAGCTCCACTAAAATAAATCTAGAATTCGTCGCAACAATAATGGGCTCATTCACATAAACACCAACACAAAGCCTCAGCTGCACTGATAACACATTCACTAACCAAAGTATACGCAGCCCATAAAGAAATCAATTAATAATCGTTGCTGCCCAAGATGGATAAAAGAGAAGAACAACTTTCAAAATTTTGAAGCTAACCCACGGTATTTCACTCACAAGGAACATATGCACAACCCCAGATGAGCAACTCTGGAAAATCACAAGTTAACCTATGGTGTATCACAACCCAGAACACATGCACTCATTCAGCTGTGTTTTTCATCTCCAATTAACGCTCACTGCACTCATGCACTCTTTCCATGGTAGAGATATACACAGCTCTCACAATAATGACCCACACCACTTTCACAAATTAGCCGTAGGATAGTTTTTTTCACTCAACAACAACCACGTATGTTTCTGGAAAAGTGAATTAAATCACAATCAAACTTCATTCACCAAGACACATACGATAATACCCTTCACACATCAGCCACTCCTTGTGGACAATAATTTTGATTGGGTTTGATTTATCTATATGCCTTTTTTTTAAGAATTTTAATAGGACGTAAATGGTTGTTTTTTATAAAACAGTTTTTCGGATATTTGTTCCATTTATACTTTTTAGTTCGAAATTTAGAATTTGTTGCTCCTGTATCAATATATGCATTTACTTTTTTACTCTGAATATGTATTTGAATAAATGTTGTATTCGGATTCGTCTGTTGATTCAGAGGTTTGAGATTCATAAAAATATAAAGTATTAATTGTTGAATCAGTTTCATAATCAGATTCTATAGGTTCTAATTTATATGTTAGGGCTGAATTTAAAATATTGATTTTTTCGTTGTATTTCTTTAATTGGCATATTTCTTTGAAGATAGAGGAGCATGGTTGCAAGTATTGGTATGGGCTTTGTGTTAAAGGAGTGGCTGATGTGTGACGGGTATTATCATAAGTGCTTGGTGAATGAAGTTTGATTGTGATTTAATTCACTTTTCCAGAAACATACGTGGTTGTTGTTGAGTGAAAAAAACTATCCTACGGGTAATTTGTGAGACTGGTGTGGGTCATTATTGTGAGAGCTGTGTATATCTCTACCGTGGAAAGAGTGCATAAGTGTAGTGAGCGTTAATTGGAGATGAAAAACTCGGCTAAATGAGTGCATGTGTTCTGGTTTGCGATACACCGTGGGTTAACTTACGATTTTCCAGACTTGCTCATCTGGGGTTGTGCATGTGTTCCTTATGAGTGAAATATCGTGGGTTAACTTCAAAATTCTGAAAGTTGTTCTTCTCTTTTATCCATCTTGGGCAGCAATGATCATTAATTGATTTCTTTATGGGCTGCGTATACTTTGGTTGGTGAATGTGTTATCAGTGCAGCTGTGGCTTCGTGTTAGTGTTTATGTGAATGAGCCCATTGTTGTTGCAACAAATTCCAAATTTATTTTAGTGGAGCTTAACGTTTCAAGACGACTACGTAAAATTGAAAAGTTTGCGAAACTACGACCCCTACAGTTTTTTAAACTCTTTAGACAGAGTTAAGTGGAGTAAATTTTAATTAATTTTATCTTTTAAGTTTATATATAATTTTTATTAAAGAAAATTTTTTTTCTTGGTTGTAGTAGGGACAACCATCATTAAGGCACACATTGCTTCGCATATAGGTCAAGTTATATATGCTATGGAGTATAAATGGGTATGATCCTCTGTAGCTTTGACATTTGACAATCAATATGCACATAATATGTATTTCATGTATGATTTCCCTTGTCATTAATCACAAAATATACAGAATGGGCATCCATTAACAAGTAACCTAAATATTCACATCATATTATCATAAATTGTTTATAAACACTATTAACAATACCACTACGATTAAGTTTCTCCTCTGTCAACTTATTTTTATCCACTAGTATGAGAAGACAGCTTCCTATTGTCCATTCTACCACACCAATCTAATGTTGCTCTCTTCTTAGTTTTTATAGTTTGCAATTGTCTTAGAGTTATGTTAAATTTCTCTTTAAACCTCAGGAAATACACATAGCATAGGTACCATATAGTCTCCTTTGAATATTCAAGAAAAGCTTAAGCACACCCATTTTTAATTATATCAAGTCTCTCAAGTTGTTCATTAAAGCTTCCAACATACGTAGATCATGCACGTACTTAAAATTGGCTTTAAAAGTCTTTTGGACCATTAATATTCATGCTAATTGTGATAAATAATTAAATATGACTTGCACACATTCATTTGATGGTATGACTTCAGTATCTCTCTCTCTTTTTTTTTTGGTTGAAAAAGGCTTTAATATCCCTTTTTAATCCCTAAAGACACATAAGTCTACATTATATTAAACGACATTTAAATTTGTACTAACTTTTTGCATATCAAATATTATTGTGGATCTATCTCTATCTTTTAATTTCAAGTAATCTAATAAGAGTGATATGGACTAATTTCATGATTTAAGATTTTCTCCTCTACAATAACTCATGTTGTGAAATACATCCTCCAACAAAAGCATTTATTCTTTTTTTATTTTTATATTTATTTAAACTAACATAATATTAAATTTAATTTAAATTTTAATAAAATATAATAAAAATTATTTGACAAAGTCTGCAATTTTGTCTTGACTGTAATAAAAATATAATAAAAATTTAAAACATTAGTTAAACTTGTGTCAAAGATTGCAATTTTGTACGAGGATAAGAATCGTTACTATTGTAGATAGAACTGACATGAACGATATAACTCCTTGTTTTTCTCCATTTGAGTAGGAAGTCTCGGGTCCTCAAAGATGACAACTTTGCAGTTATAGATAGGCAAAGAGAGTTACATGTTTTCGAACTTAAAAAAAAATTTATAAATTATTATATATTAAAAAAAGTAGTATCGTTTGTAATATAAATGCAATTTGTTTTGTGTGGTTTATATAGACAGAGTGTCACAAAATTTATCTTTTTTATTTTATTTAGTAAGTGTCACAAAATTTATCTTTTTTTATTTTATTTATATTTATTTAAACTAACATAATATTAAATTTTCTTAAAATTTTAATAAAATATAATAAAAATTATTTGACAATTAAATAATATCGTAAATAGTTGATATGATATACTACATTTGCCATTATGTTAACTCTCACAGAAGAAAATTTTTTATTACTTACAATTTAAAAAATATAATAAAAATTATTTGATATGAGATACCAAATTTACCATTATGTTAATTCCTATAAAAGAAATTTTTTTTACTAAAAAATCACTAACACTAATTGAATTCAAAAACTAATGAAAATATTTGATTGAATAATTTAGATCTTTATCTAGTTGTTTGACAAAATAATATTCAATCATTTCTACACTTGCAGAATAGAATAATATTTGGCTTGGCAAACATAGGAAAGTTAATAACTTAGAATATAATTTACTATATTTTTTCCTAAGTATGTTAATTTCTTGTATCTTTAGAAATTAATGTTTCTATATCATAAAACTTTCCTCTTTATTTTTTCATTTTTAATATAAGATATTAATTTTTTATTTTTTCCTCTGTAACAGATATAATACCATTGATATATCTTTGTGATATATTGTCAAGCTA
>JANQAP020000094.1:3183655-3200591 GCA_026874005.2 Erythroxylum coriaceum
ATTCTCTTGATCTTAATGTTTATAATGTAAGGGGTCAAGGTTATGACAATGGTTCTAATATGAAGGGAAAACATCAAGGGGTTCAAAAGCGATTACTTTAAATAAATCCAAGAGCATTATATATGTCATGTGCTTGTCATAATCTTAATCTTACTCTTAGTGATATGGCACATTCTTATGTTAAAGTTGTTTCATTTTTTAGAGCTGTGCAACGTATATATGCATTATTTTCAAGTTCTCTTAAAAGATGGAAGGTTTTGCTTGATAATGTTTTAGGCTTAACTATGAAATCATTATCTAACACTCGCTGGGAGAGTCGAATAAAAAGTGTTAAAGCTATTAGATTTCATGCTCCTAAAATAAGATTGGCTTTGATGGAATTATCTAGATCTTGTGATGATGCCAAGTCAAAGAGTGAAGCACAAAGCTTGATTAGTGTACTTGAGAGCTTTGAGTTTTTAACTGGTATGGTTATTTGGTATGATATTTTATTCGCTATTAATATGGTGAGTAAAAAGTTGGAATCTAAATCTATGTGTATTAATACTACCATAAAGCAATTAGAAGGTGTGATAGTATTTTTCGAGAAATATAGAGATGAAAGGTTTAGCTCTAGTATGAATATTGCCAAAAGTCTTGCACTTGAGATGAATATAAAGCCTACATTTTCTACTAGACGTTGTATTATTAGGAAAAGATAATTTGATGAAATTAACCATAATGGAGAAATACAATCAGCCGAGGATTCTTTCAGAGTTAATTACTTTCTAGTTGTTGTGGTTATGGCAATTGCTTCGTTGAAGAATAGATTTGAATAATTAACGACATTTGATAATATTTTTGAATTCTTATTTGATTCAAAGAAGTTAAGGTAATTGGATGATAATGAATTAAAAGAATGTTGTACTAATCTTACAACGACTTTTTCTCATGATAATGTGTCAAATGTGGATTTAGATGATATTTTTTCTGAATTAAAAATGTTGCAAATGACTTTGCCAAATGAGTTAATATCATCAGTTGAAATTTTAGAATTTGTTAAAGTTGCAGATTGTTATTCAAATGTTTTAATTGCTTATAGAATTCTATTGACTATACCTGTGACTGTAGCATCAGCTCTGAGAGAAGTCTTTCAAAGTTAAAATTATTAAAAACCTACTTGAGGTCATCAATGTCACAAGAAAGGCTGAATGATTTGACTATGTTATGTATTGAGAAGGATATGTTGGATAATATTGATCTTGATAATATTCTTAATGATTTTGCATCTAGAAATGCATGAAGAAATTGTTTTTCATAAATCATGATCCTCTGTGTATTTGTTAGTGCAATTCTCTTAGTATTTGCACTCTAATATTGTTATTTGATTATTGTTATTGTTATTTTGTTGTTACTGTTACTATTTTTAGTGATTTTATTGTTAATGATATTTGTAAGATATGATTAGCTGATGTGATCATTTAATATTTGGTTGAGTATGCAAACTTATAAATTGAGTCATTTTTGTTTCATACAAATATGTAAACTTTAAGTTTATATGTTTATATATTGTTGATTTATTGGGGTCTTTTTTTTATTTTACCCAGAGCCTATAAAACGATAGGAACGGCCCTGACAACAAGGCAACCTGTAAATAAAGAAAGCATAATATAATGAAAAACGTCCACAGGAAGGGAGAGTCCAGCATGCGACGACAAGGTGGATTCGGGGGGTAGGCGGGGGAAATTCTTTGTAGGCATTTTTATGGAACTTAGACGAGAGCTTGTGATTGTACCAGTTTGAGGTTCAAGTAGAATAATTTTTACAATGCCATATTCTTTTTAAAACACTACTAAACAATAAATTTTAAATTAAATTCCAATGAAATATTAGGATCTAAAATACGCATTTTGATCAATAATTTCTTTTTTGTAAAAATGCCCACTAATTATTAAATGGACGATAAGAGACGCTCCGTAACTCCAACAATAATCTTTTCACAATTTAACTGAGTCTATTTTTTTGATCCTCTCATATAATACATAATCACGAGTTATGTAAGTGATTGATTGATTGTAACAAACAAAAAAAAAACTATAAAACTCGAATATTGTAACTAAGATTATAAAGTAATATAGGAGCCACTGAGATTCACATGTTGAAGTTTTTACGAATTTATATTTTATTTTTCAGGATAATTTTATAACTGTACTTTGTTTCTTTTTTTAATTTTTTATGATATTAATATCTTTAAAAAGAAACAAAATTTAGTTAATTTTTTAATAAATATTAATAAATAATTATTAATATTTATCAATAATTTATTAATAAATATTATATAAAAGATTAAAATAAATTTAATTAATTAAAAATAAATTGATATATAATTTTTTATCTAATATGTAATTATCATCAATAATACAAAAATAACTAAAAAATGAAAACTAAAAATTACGACCGAAAAACAGAAATAAAATCAAACGACTCCTAAGTTTTCGTACTTTTTTAAAAATCTTCTCAACTTCTCTAGTCCTCCAACTCCGGCCCGACTCATTGACATTCCTACCTATTTTGCTCCTCTTAGAGTTATTTAATGCAATTCTTTTTAACTTATCAAAAAAAAGTTTAGAAGTTAATAAAATAAAATAAAAAAATAATTATTGATTAATAATAAAAATTAAAATTAATTCTTATATATTTTAAAATTAAGAATTAGAATAGAATATAAGAAATTTGTCATCTTATTAATCAGTATTATTTGATAATAAATAAAATTTTATTCAATATGTAACTTACCATTATACAAATCTAATAAATATACTATTAATATTTAATTAATATCATAAATAATATTAATTAATTATTAACAAAAAGAATTAAAATTATATGTTACTATTAATTACATAATATTAATTAATTATATACGTAAATTATAAATAGAAATGAGAAATTAATCATCTTATTATATAATAATAAAATTTAACAAAAGATATAATTTATTTTTTATTTAATTAATAAATTATTAAAAATTAATTAATATAATAACATTTTAATTTTTAAAAAATAATATTAAATAGGTAAAAGACATCAACATCCCTTGTGGTTTTATCAATTCTAATCCTTCACAATGTTATCACTTCTCTCTATGGGGCTCTCACCTTCCTCTAAATGAGTTTACTACACAGTCTAATCATGTTGCTCTTTTAGCTCAATGATTCAACTTGTCTTTTTTGTTTTTCTTATGTACATGTTTCTAAACTTTGGTGCTCTACATTCTGGGCTTGCTAACTCTTACCCTAATCTATCAAGTAAAGGTTTAGTTTTTAATTTATAATCGAACTACTCCTGCCCATGTAGTAAGGGCAGTTTAGTCTTTTCGCCTAATCTCTTTCTCTTGCCTTTTCTTAACTACTATTTGTGGAATGATATTTTCATTTTTGCCCCATCCTTCAGATTTTTACCTTTCTTAGCTAAATAACCTCTTACACACTAGCCCTTAACAATTCTCATTAGACCCCAAAAAACTTTCTTCCCAACCCTTATCCCTGGAGCAGCTTCCATACTGTCTTCCTCCTTTCCTTTACCAGATTTGGTTTCAATATAATAATGTTGACTCTCTCCTTATTTGCTATTAACAATCACCCCCAACTCATTCCCCCTCTTCACAAGTACTTGCTAAAATGACATGGAAGTAGTTGGTTGGGGACCTTACTCCCCTCACTCCATTTCATCCCTCCTTTGTCTAAAGATGGCTCCCTAATGGTTGCTCCACCATTAGAAATCCAAAGAGAAGGTTCCAAATCATAGGCAATAATTTTGATTGTTTATTTCCTTAGTAAAAGACATGCTTCGCCCTTAGTTCAATACAACCTATAAAATAGTGGCAAATTCATAATTAAAAAGATGTTATTAAATTAGGAGAACCTCTTTCTATATTCTTTCAAATCTCCAGTTGCTACTTAGAGAGCTATTAACGAGGGCTCCTAGCATATTGGTAGTAATCTCATCTTTCTTTAATTATAAAAATAGGTTCTCATTTTGGAAAGTATTAAGGAGTCTCATATCTCACTCTCTACACAACATACCATTGGAATATTAGTCCACCAATGGTTTAAGCCACCTTGTAAGCTATATTGGTAATATTATATTTATGGATGAGAACACTGCAACTAGGAGAAGATTTGGAAATGAAAGAATAATAAAATATGTGTGATGGTAGAAATATCTAGAGACCTCCCTGACATTATTTCCATTTACAAATTTGGTGAAGACCTCTCTTTAGTTGAGGACATAATCAAAGTCTCTCATTCTTGGAAGCTTATTATGGCTCAATAAGGTAAAATATGGAGAGACCTATAAGGAAAAGATTCATTTGAGGTGACTATTTAAAGTTGATGGGGCTCAGGAACTCAGAGAAAGTGATTACAAATATGATTGATACTATTCCTAACTTAGAAGCACCTGAATTGAACCAATCTCCTATTGCATAAAAGGATAAGGAAAATCACCCAACATCAATTCCTGAGATGTAGAAAGTAATGAACAATCTAAGCACTAGTGTTAAAACTTCTTTAAGTAAACAAGTGTCATAAGTATACACTTTAATGTGTGCCTAATTGTTTATATATTCACTCCTTAATACTTAGCGATTAACATTATGAAATACTTAAGATACTCATTTTGGTTTATGTTTGGTTTTAGGTACAAGTTAGAAGCATAATAGTCAAAATGAGTTAAAAGCACATTCCTTGAGTCATTCTCTTGATGTTAAAACTCATTTGCCTTTGTGGAACAAGAAAGAGATAGATTAGAGTGAAGATGGGACGAGAAAACACAAGAGAATGAAGAATTCACATGACCTTCAAGATGCGCAGCCATGCAAAATGCCGATGATAGCTTTTTTTGATGATGCACGATTAGATGCACGACCG
Source organism: Erythroxylum coriaceum (assembly GCA_026874005.2). Classification (NCBI taxonomy): domain Eukaryota; kingdom Viridiplantae; phylum Streptophyta; class Magnoliopsida; order Malpighiales; family Erythroxylaceae; genus Erythroxylum; species Erythroxylum coriaceum. The sequence continues at coordinate 3,188,566 of JANQAP020000094.1, forward strand.
TGCATAAAACCATGCATCTTCATAAAAATCTAGTTTTTCATATAAATAGACCTGTGACTAGCCAGACATGGGGGAGTCATTTTTGGAGTACAAAAGAAGGCAGAAAACTCAGTTCTTGGAGATATATGAAGGGTTAGTCTTCTTCCTTCTGGTTCATAGGTGTGAAGTCGAAGATCACATCTGGACATCTTTTCATTGTGTATTGTTAACTCTCTTTCTCTATAGGGATTGTTTATGTTATTCTTTGCATATTGATATGGGTATTTATGTAAGAACGATTTGAATGCTTTCATTGGATTGTTTTTATATAAAACCTTTACCAGAATCCTTAATACAATACATAATAGCTGTGTTTTTTATTTGTTTGTGGTAAACTAATGGTGTTGAATCATTAAGGATAACATAGCATAGGTTAAATGACTCGAGCTTGTATGGTTGTTGCATATATTAGTTTATTTTCTTAGCTCGTATTGTAGCTGTCCTATTAAATCTAAAGAACTTATTCTAGGTTGTTCGATAGCTAGGTTTAGTTAAAGAGCTTATTTTAATTAAACAAGATCTAAGGAAAAATCGAGGTTAACAAAGCGTGTTATTAACCTATGATTAATAGTCTTTGAGAGAGGTGTGAAAACAACAAAATAATAAAATATGCTTATTTATGTGGAGGTTGAGATTAAACCAATAATTGAATTCCAAATTCATTTATCAATTTTCTCACTGTTTGATTAAAATTACTTTCATTAGTTTAATTTACTTTATTTTGTTATTCAAAACCAATCAAACCCCCATATCCTAAACACTAATTCCTTTCATTACAAAAGCTTCACGCACTCTCTATAGATACGATCCCTACTTACCACTACTATAAAATTTACATATGTAGAGTTAGGTTTTATTTTCTAATGCATCCAACACGCATCACACTCCTAAATATTCCACCCTATTAAGAGTGCATCAATTAATGCATCTGTTAGTGAAACAACACAAATGGAACCTTTCATCATTATTACCAAAAGAAGATCTAGCACGAAGAGTAAAAGAATGAAAGATAACCTATCTCATAATTCCTTTTATTTATTGGAATGTTAGGGAATCAATTACCCTAAAAAATAATTAGCCTTTAAGGATTTCATTAATGAACTAAAACCAATGTTTATTGGTGCTTTGGAATTTAAAATCAAGTTTAGCAAGCTCAAGGATTTAAGTTTTACGAAGAAGAATTAGAGTTTTTGCACTAATCATTCATATTATTATATGGGTAGAATTATCCTGGCTTATGACCAAGAACAAGTAGAAGTTATATTAATCCACACTATTGATCAGATGATTCATTTAAAGGCACTTATAAAATAAAGAAAAATGGTGACACATATCACTTTAATATATGGCTCAAATTTTGCTTTTTAGAGGAGAACCATTTGGAATAAGTTGAGGAGTATTCATGATTCTTTATCCAAACCCTAGCTAATCATGGGAGATTTTAATGAATTTGTTTACAACTCAAAGGAAATAGGTAATATGAATTTTAGTAATTACAATGGGGATTTAAAATATTGTGTTAATGAATACTTGTTATAAACATTCCCATTTATATAGAGCTTTAGTTAATTAATACTTGTCATTAACTATATAGAGCTTTAGTTAATGAATACTTGTTATAAACATTCCCATCTAGCTCTACTTTATTTGGCAATTCAAGGTCCTCTAAACATAATCCAATCATTATCTAGAATCTATTCACTCCTTATCCACACAGGACACCCTTTTGATTCAATAATCTCTTTGTAAGTGTGGAAAGTTTTAAAGAAGCAATTAGGAAAAGAATGGGCTTAGAATTCATAGGTTGCAATTCATCTATATGTAATGAAATTAGGCATCTCCAGGTTATAAAAATGAGCTGAAGCTCCTCAACTAAAATAGATTTAGTGATACTCAAGAGAATTTGGATATTTCTAGGTATCATCTGCTTAAAATTCAAAATCAGCTAAATATCAATCCTAATAATACTGAGCTCTTTGTGAAGGAAAAGCTAGTACTCTCAAAATATTTCCAAACTATAGATATCCATAATTCCTCAATAGAGCAAAAGGCAAGGGTGTAATGGCTAGAAGAGGGGAACAAAAATAGAAGTTTTCTCTATAGATCAATCTTTAAAGGAAGAACTTTAATAGAATTCCATCCTTATCAAAATTTGATGGTGGTATTGCTAATGATTAAGAGGAAATCAAACAGGAAGCATTTAAATACTTCAAAACAACCTTGTGATTTCAACTTGAATGCTTTTTATCTACGCTACCCCCAAAGGGTTCATAATTAACCAATTTACTGAAATAGAGCTACTTGCCATTAACAAACCAGTAACTAGTAAAGAGGTGGAAAGTGCGTTGTTTTAACTCAACCTAGCAAATGGGCTCAATGCTTTATTCTTTCAAAAATCTTGGCCTAGGATAAAAGAAATGACCATAGAAGCAATCCTAGAATTTTTCCTTAAGGGAAAACGTAAAAGGAGATTAACAAAACTTTCCTTACATTTGTTACCAAAACCCCTAACCCAACTTCAACATTTACTTATAGGCTATTTTTCTACTATAACACCTTGTATAAAATTATCTCTAAGATTCTAGCCACTAAGATGAAGGAAGTGATGAGAAGGATCATTAATGCCTCCCAAGGAGTTTTTTTCATGTAGATTAATTAGAGTTAATGTTCTTCTGGCTCAGGAACTCTTCAGGTCATATAGAAGGACAAATGGCCCTTGGAATTGTGCAATGAAAATGGAATTCCACAAGGTTTTCAACTATGTTGATTGTGAATTTATCACTCACCTACTAGAGGTCTTTAGATTCCCTAAGATATTCATCCAATAGATTACTACTTTTATCACTACTACATCCTTTAGAATGATAATTAATGGAGCCCCAACTAGGATATTTCAAAATGGTAAGAGACTGAGGCAAGGAGATCCTTTGTCTCTTTATATTTTTATCTTAGACATGGAATGTTTGATAAGATTAATCCCCTTCAATATAAGTAATGATCCTATTTTTAACTATCATAGTAGATATAGGAAGCTATAACTCTTCAATCTAAGCTTCGCAGATGATCTTTTGTTGTTCTATAACGCTAAGGATAAATCCTCAAACATACTTATGTCCTCACTTAAAGCCTTTAGGGACATTTTTGGTTTATCCCTCAACATAGATAAAAGTTATTTAATTCTATCATTTAGCTACAAGCATCTGGCCAGTTAGTTCTCTTCCATATTTGGATTAAGTTGTAAGAAAACCTCATTCATCTTTATGGGATTACCTATATCTAATAAGAGGCTTACATATAGTAAATGTATTCTAATCCCAGAGAAGACCAATAAGAAGATCTTCAACTGGTGCAATAAAACCTTATCCTTTATTGGCAAAGTACTTCTAATCAAACTAGCTTTTAATTTACTCCACACCTACAGGACCTCACACATCTTTCTATCAAAAGGAATAATTAAGGAGATTAAGAGATTGTTAAAAAAGTTATGGGAAGGCACTAGAGATTCCAATAACTTCTACAAAGTAAATTGAACTGAGGTATAGATGCCCAAAGTAACTGTAGGGCTAAGGATACAATCACTAAGAAATACAAATAAAATGCTTATAATGAATACATTTTGGAGGATCCTATCCAATACCAAAGCCTTTTGCTAAGGTAGATTCACTCTTATTTTAAAAAAGTTAAGAGCTTTTGGGAGGCTAAGACTACTTGCAACACTTCCTAGTTTATAAACCAACAAAGTAGGGAATGACTATTCTTGCTTCTCTATGATTTGATAACTGGAGCCTCTATATCAAATTAATAGCAAATGCATTCACTTATGCACTTCTATCCTACCTCTGCCAAGGTTAACTTTATAATTCTGAATGGTAAGTGGCAAACTAATTTCTTAAGGAACTTTAGAGACTCGATTTCACGGCCCCCTCCTGATTTGGGTAGAGAGAATAAATATGTTTGGAACAAGCACATTTTAGGGATATTCACACTTCAAACTTGCAAAGAGATACTTGCCCCTAGGCCAATCAAACATCCTTAGTACGATATAATATGGGATAAGAAACTACTTTAAAAGGTTTGCTCTTTCCTTTGGCTTGTACTCAAATAAAGGATATCAACTATCGATACGTTGCACTTTCTTCACATTCCTAATAGGTGTGTTATCTGCAAGTAAGTCGTTGAAAGCTTTAGTCACCTATTTTTCTCCTCCCATTACTCTTTCAATGTAATTAAGGCCATCTAGGGGATTGGTATCAAACGAGTGTTAACCATGATTATAAGGATATTTTCAACAAACTAGGTTCTTTAGTCTGTACTGAGTCTATACTAAATCCAAAACAAGTCTTATCATTGCTATAGGATGTTCTATATATGCCATTTGGAAGGAGTAAAATGCTAGAGTGTTTAAAAATATAATAAAGTCATGTGATCAAATGGTGTTAGAATTAAAATCTTGGATTAGAGAGGAATCCCCTCTTTACCATAGCTAAGATTCAAATTAGTTTGAAACACATTAATGAAAGCCAACGTTCAATGATGAGAAGTAGGAATAAGCCAACTTTGGAAGACAAACTATAATTCTTAAGGATGATATCAGGAGTAAGTTATAAGTAAGGTAGTAGCTTATCCTTTGTAATATATAAATTGACAAACTCATATTTGTTGGGCGTTTGCTCCAAAACTTGGGTAACGTTCATAACATTCACCATCAAATTTTTTGCTCATATGTTTCTTACATTGGTTGCCTCCATTATTGTTAATGTTCCATTTTTCCTTAATGTCTCTTTATTGTCATTATCAACGTATGAACTCTTTGTGTTATATATATATGACATACACTTTGTTCTTTTTCAAGCTCTCTCCCACACTCATGATTCTACTAATTTTTTCCTATATAAGTCACACATCTTCCACATAAAAAGCACCTATTATACACATATCTTCTTGTATTTTCTATTCTTCTTTTATGTCCTTTTATTAATTTTCGGAGACAGTTCCTACTCCGCCCTTTAGAGTACACCGAAGCTGATGGAGAAGGCATTAACCCTGAGGTCAGATCCCATTGTCCTATTGCACCATAGAGGGGGAATTTTTGACTTAGGGCAGTGGTTTTTCACGATGCCTTGCATTCAGATAAGTTGTTCCAATTTTATATTATTAATTTTTCGTTAACAATCTAAGTCAACAAAATTCTATTTGTTACGTTACTACTGCTGTCGAAAATTGTGTTGTTTTACTTGTTACTATTTTCGAGTTTGCTACTGGTTGTTGGAAATTTGTGCATTGTTTGCTGCTCTATATTTAATTTCGATATAAGTTGGAATTATGTCGTTTGCGAATGAAACAAATTTAGGTTCTGCACTTACTGTTCCCCACATAGGTTCTGTTTCTTTCACTATAGCCCCAAAAATTATACCTGACCTTACTATATTAGAGTCTCTAGATGGGAGAAATTTTAAACGATGGTCTAAGAAAATTGTCTTACTTTTAATAATACGAAATCAATTATATACTGTTTAAAGAGACTCTTAGTGACAACACTGACTCTAAGACTATTAAGGATAACCGTACCATTGGGGGAGTGTTACTCAACCATATGACCAATTCTTCGTTTGATATCTACTGTAAGTACAAAATTGCTAAGAAAATTTGGGATGCTTTAGAAGTGAATTATGGGATGGATGATGCCGGTACTAAGAAATATGCAGTTGCTAGGTGGTTAAAATTTAACATTGTTAATGATAAGCCTATTATGGACCAACTATATAAGTATGAAAACCTAGTTGCTGAAATCCTTACTAAAGGTATGAACATTTGTTAGTTGTTTCAAGCTAATGCCTTTATTAATAAACTACCTGTCTCATGGAATGAGTATAAAAACCAGTTGAGGCATAAAAAGAAAGACATGAAGCTTTAGGAGTTAATAGGATATATAAAGATTGAGGATGCCAACCATGCACAAGATAACCAAAACACTCACCCTTGTCCCTATTGTTAAGGCTCATGTGGCAGAACATAGAAATGCTAATAACTTTAAGAAAAATGGTGGACCAAAAAAGCCTTTCAACAACAAGCAGGGTCATTTTAAGCGTAAAAGGATTTATGGTGACTGTTTGTGGTGCCACAAGCCAAGCCATCCTCCTGCCAATTGTCAAGCTAGAATCAACTATGAGAAGAAAAGCCAAAGATAGAAACCTCGATAGTTCAGGAAAGGAAACCAGATGGGATACCAACGGGGTAACTAGAAGAACTTTGGTAAGCCTCAAGCTAATATAGTTGAAGCTGATGATGACTAGGAGATCATTACTGCTATGGTGTCTGAAGTCAACCTTGCTAGAAATTTGGTCGAGTGGATCATTGACACAGGAGCCACATGCCACATCTACACAAATAAAGACCTGTTTAAGGAGTTGAATGATGCTGCTAATGGTGAATTCGTATACATGGGTAACTCCAGCAAAGTTCCTGTCCAAGGAGTTGGCAAAGTCACTCTCAAACTCACTTCTGGAAAAATGTTGGCATTAGAAAATGTTTTATTTATTCTTGATGTACGTAGAAACTTGATTTTTGGTGCATTGCTTAACAAAGCCGGTGTTAAACTGACCTTTGCTTCTAATAAGCTAGTTCTGACTAAGAATGGGAACTTTTTTAGAAAAGGGTTTTGTAATAGGGGCTTATTTGTACTTGACGTTGAAATGAATGCATCTACTTCTTCTGCTTATATTATTGAGTCTTTAAAATTACGACACTCTAGACTTGAGCATGTGAATGTGAGGTCAATTAAGAGGATACAAAACTTAAACTTGTTAGCTAATAAGATCACTAATGAAATGGAAAAATGTCAAATTTGTGTTGAGGCTAAGCACTATAACAAACCTTTTAAGTTAATGACCGAGAGAGAGTCACAATTGTTGGACTTGGTGCATATAGACTTGTGTGATTTTAAGAATTGTATGAGTAAACAAGGTATGAGATAGATATTACCTTTGTGGATGATTGTTTTAGATTTACTAATATTTACTTATTGAAAAATAAAAGTGATGCAAAGGAAATGTTTATAAAATACAAAGCTGAGATTGAAAACCAATTAGAAAGGAAAATTAAGAGATTAAGGTCTGATCGAGGTGGTGAGTATAGTACTGATTTCTTTGCTGATTATTGTGCAAAATTTGGGATTACTCATAAGTTTTCTGCCCCTTATACACCTAAACAAAATGGAATATCCGAGAGAAAAAACCAAACACTTAAGGATATGATAAATGCAATGTTAATTTCATCCAGTTTACCTGATTTTATGTGGGGGTGGGGGAAGCTATTCTTTCAGCTTGTTATGTTTTAAACAAAGTCCCTTATAAGAAACTAGATGAAACCCCTTATGAAATTTGAAAAGGTTATCCACCTAACTTCTGTTTTTTGAAAGTGTGAGGGTGTCTTACTAAGGTTGCTCTACCTGAACATAAAAGGAAGAAAATTGGGCCTAAGACCATTGATTCAATTTTTGTGGGATATGCTTCTAATAGTGCTGCCTATAGATTTATGGTTAAGGAAGAGGGATCTAACACTTATGGACCTATTATAGAGTCAAGAGATGAAGTGTTTTTTTAGGATATATTTCCTATGAAAGTGAGTGTGTAAGTCCCTAAAGAATTTATCCCTAGTTCTTCTACGAATGATGACATAAAGGAAGAAGAAATTGTTGGACTAAGGAGGAGCAAAAGAGCTAGAGTAACCACTAGTTTTGGTTCTGACTTTATTACTTCCTTTGTGATGACAAAACCTGAGGAGATAGATGATGTTTTTGTAGTGACTTATATTATTAAGGAAGATCTTAAAACTTATGAGGAAGCAATGAGATATGTGGATGTTACATTTTGGAAGGAAGCTATAAATAGTCAGTTAGAGTCAATCATGTTTAATAAAACTTGGGTTTTAGTTGATCTACCTCGAGGGTGTAAACCTGTGGAGTGTAAGTGGATTCTCAAAAAGAAATTGAGACCTGAAGGAACCATTGAGAGGTTCAAGGCAAGACTTGTGATTAAAGGCTTTAAACAAAAGGAAGGATTGGACTTTTTTGACACTTACTCTCCTGTTACTAAAATTGTATCTATAAGGATATTATTTGCTATTGCCTCAGTATCTAAACTTTAAGTGCACCAAATGGATGTTAAAATAGCTTTCTTGAATGGTGATCTAGATAAGGAGATTTATATGGTCTAGCTCGGGGGTTTAGAGTGCCTGGTCAAGAGCAAAAGGTGTGTAAGTTGGTTAAGTCTTTGTATGGACTTAAACAAACTCCCAAACAATGGCATGAGAAATTTGAAAGTGAGATTTTCAAACATGGTTTCACCTTTTGTGATGCTGATTCTTGCATTTAAGTGAAATCTGATATCAATGGTTGTGTAATCATAACTCTTTATATGGATAATATGCTTATTTTGTTAAAGTCTTCTTTTGACATGAAAGATCTTGGACCTGTGGACTTTATTTTGGGAATCAAAGTTGCTAGGACTAACTCTGGTTTTAGGTTGAATCAAGCTCATTATATTAAGAAAATTTTGAAGAAGTTTGGTTACTATGATGTTGATCCAGTCAAGACTCCTTATGACGCTCGCGTTGCTTTAAATAAAATTCTTGATGACAGTGTAAACCAAGCTGAGTATGCTAAAATTCTTGGCAGTGTGATGTTCTTGATGAACTATTCTCGTCTTGATATTGCATACTGTATGAGTAGACTTAGTAGATATACTCATAATCCTAGTCAAGAGCATTGGAATGCATTGATTCGTTTGTTAAGGTATTTGAAAGGTACTATGCATTATGGATTATCTTTTGGTGGTCATCCTCCTGTATTGGAGTGGTATTCTGATGCTAACTGGGTTATAGAGAGTGATGATATTCACTCTACTAGTGGTTATGTTTTTACCTTGGCAGGAGCTGCAGTGTCTTAGAAATCATTCAAGCAAACATGTATTGCGAGATCGATAATGGAGGCTGAGTTTATGGCTTTTAAGTTAGCAGGACAGGAAGCTGAGTGGCTAAGGAATCTCTTAGTAGATATCCTGCTTTGCGAAAAACCAATTCCTTCTGTGTTCCTTCATTGTGATTCGTAAGCTGCCATTCATGTTGCCAAGAACAAAGCATATAATGGCAAAAGTAGACATATTAGATTGAGACATAAAATTGTCTGTACTTTAATTAGACACTGTGTAATCTCTCTGGACTATGTCAAGTCAGAGAGAAACTTAGCAGATCCGTTTACAAAATCTTTGAATAGAAAACTAGTTTTAGAGCATGCTAAAGGGATGGGGTTGAGCCCAATTGTGTAGTAACCTCACGATGGACACCCAACTTGGAAAACCAAGTTCAATGGGTCAACGAAGTTATGTATTGACTACTTACTTGTACTTTAATTGTGGAATAATACTGAGATATATTCAGTTGTTGAATTGCGTCCTTAACATGACTTTACTTCGTTTGATGAGGTTGAATTGTTTAATCCTTAATGAAGTTCATAGCCTAAGTTTGGGTGGTATGAGCAGTACATACTTGATGGACTCATTTATGTGATTGTGGGGGGCTAACTATCCTCCTATGAGAGTATTTGGGTTATTTCTCTAAAGCGATCATGAGACCAGGGCATTTTGAGGCTGTTTAATTCTCTAGCAGGTTCTGTCTCTAATTTTCTTGGACACCAGATTCAAGACTTAGTTCACTTGGTTGTGCGCTTATCTTTCTCTGAAATTGTTGTAGTTTGTTTCAAGTTTTGGACCAAGTGGAGGATTGTTGGGTGTTTGCTCCAAAACTTGGGTAACGTTCATAACATCCACCATCAATTTTTTTGCTCATATGTTTCTTACATTGATTGCCGCCATTATTGTTAACGTTCCATTTTTCCTTAATGTCTCTTTATTGCCATTGCCAACGTATGAACTCTTTGTGTTATATATATATGACACACACTTTGTTCTTTTTCAAGCTCTCTCCCACACTCACGATTTTACTACTTTTTCTATATAAGTCACACATCTTCCACATAAAAAACACCTTTTATACACATATCTTCTTGTCTTTTCTATTATGCTTTTGTGTCCTTTTATTAATTTTCGAAGACAGTTCCTACTCCGCCCTTTGGAGTGCATCGAAGCTGGTGAAGAAGGCATTAACTCTGGGGTCGGATCCCATTGTCCTATTGCACTGTAGAGGTGGAATTTTCGACTTAGGGTAATGATTCTTCACAACGCCTTGCATTTCGATAAGTTGTTCCAATTTTATATTATTGATTTTTTGCTAACAATATTTACTTGAGTTATCATGGTTTCCACATTAGTGTATTATTGGAATTGCCCCCTAGGGGGTGGTCGAGTTGGTAGAGTGGGGGGAGCATGGGGCCAAAAGGTCCTGTGTTCGAATCCCCTTACCTACACTCTCTCGGTCAAGCCTATCATACATGGCTTACCTAGTGCAGAGTACCTAGTTGGTGTGATTTGTAGGCTATTACGTCAATCCAGAAGTTTACTCAGTGCGCATCCAAAAGATAGCAGTTACGGATTCCTTCGTTCCAAAAATAAAGCATTATTGGAACTCCTTTGAAGTTATTTTCAGTACAATTTATTTAATTTTCAAAAAAAAGTTTTACCATTAATTTTCAATGACATGATAATTTTTTGGACACATGATACTACATGTAATCATTCATGTCATAAAGGAGTGACCGACATTTGATAAACCATATGGATGATATATATCAATATATGTAACATTATATTATATTATTTTATTTTATTAAAACTAAAATTTTTAATAAATTTATTATTTTTATATGATATAAATTCATTAATTTTTATTTATTATGTAACAATACTAATAAATAAAACAATAAATTTTTTAATTTATCTATAATTTATATTTTATAAATAATTAATAATTATTTTGATAATTTTTATTAATAAAAATAATTACAAAACTTCTTATCTTATCATATTTACATATCATTACTTATATAGAAAATTAATATTTAATGTCAATTTATTTATTAAAAATTGATAACATATTACTTTATCATATTTTATGAACAACTAATATATTAATTAGATTAGTAGAAAGTATAGGCAAGCTAAGTCGGGAAAATATTGCCAACCTTACATAATACACATGTGGTTTACTAATTCTCATTCACATCTTATGACATGGTTATTCACGTATCAAAAATTTTGAGTTAATGATATAACTTAATAAAATGATTAATTTTATACTTTTGAAAAAAAAAATAAAGTCCTTCCACAATTTTTTAAGCACAAGGAGTTTTGGTATAAATTTCAGAATAACTCACTACAACAAAAACATATCTTTCACGACGTTTTTTGAAAAAACGTCGCGAATTGTTGGAGGCTTTGGTGATGTTTTACCAAACGTCACAAAAAGGGCCAATATTCCGTGACGTTATATGAAAACGTCGCGGATTAACTAAGCGTTTCGCGTCATTTTTTTAACAAAACCTCCCAAAATAATGAACGCGACGTTCTGGTGAATTAAACGTCACGAAAGGCCAGCTCCTCCATTCCCCTCGCCCCCATTAGAACGACGTCGTGTCGCCCGCCCGAAACGGCGTCGTTTTTATTTGCATAAAAATGAAACCGCACCCACTAGAACGACGTCATGTCGTCGTCCTAACACGACGTCATTTTGGTATTCTTAAAACTTAAACCCCCGCCCTCCCACCAGATGAGACGACGTCGTATCCCCGCCCCCCAAAATGACGTCGTCTCATCTTCTGTGTAAATGAAAAACACAAGTTTTTCGTCTCAGTCCCGCTTGTACGCAGCTATTTCGCCTTCCTTCTCTCTTGAGCCACGCTCCGCCGGAGTGCTTGGAATATGTGGAGCCACTTTGTCGTTGCTTCACCAGTTGACGTCCCTCTGTCATCTACAGTCGGAGTGCATCTGCGTGTTGGTGGAGGTAAGTCATTCAACTATTTTGCTTGTGATGAATGT
>JANQAP020000094.1:3308841-3330429 GCA_026874005.2 Erythroxylum coriaceum
AGGGGACAATACCTGGAGTGATGGCGGTGGAGGCCGGGCTCCACAGTAGCGATCCGGCCCAAGTCCGGATGCTACATATATATATATTTGCCCTAGTGGTGTTTGGCTCATATAACGGAGAGTTAAACTAATATATATATATATATGCCCTAGTGGTGTTTGGCTTATATAACGGAGAGTTAAACTAAAGTTTAGGTAATAATAATAATAATAATATTATTATTATTATTATTACTATTATTTTCTGCTTATTCTCAATTTATATATATTTGCACTAGTGGTGTTTGGCTCATATAACGGAGAGTTAAACTAAAGTTTAGGTAATAATAATAATATTATTATTATTATTACTACTATTATTTTCTGCTTATTCCCAATTTTTATAGTTACCTCTTTAATGCTTATTGCTATCATTTTATGGTGATGTTTCTGTTTATTACTATTATTGCTATGATAAATTTGGCTAGCATGGTTGAATCTTATTCTTCGATATATTTATATAAATATTTATTTATTTTTTGTGATTGTTTTTGCTATTCCTTTTGATTGTTGTTATTTATTTCCTATATTTGGCTTGGTTAGGGATTTCTTGCGCTTGTCCTATAAGTTGCGTATTAGGGTAAGAGTGGTTGCTTTGACTTCTGATGATAGAGTAAGGGTTAATTCTGCAGTTATTTTTATATCTAAGAGAAAGGTAGATGTTGATAGATTGCAAGTAAGTTCCTAGAACATCGGGACTCTTATAAGGAAATCATTATAATTATTAGATATTTTAGGCAAATATAAGATTTACATAGTGTGCATCCAGGAGACAAAGTGTATGGGGGCTAAAGTGAAAGAAATTAATGGCTTCAAACTCTGACATTCAGGGTATTCATGGCAACAAAATGGGGTAGGTATCTTGGTTATCAAGGAACTCATACATCATGTTGTAGGAGTAAAGAAGATTAATGACAAGATTTTATTCTTAAATATTATGGTGAAAAATGATGTTTACAATGTAGTGTGTGCTTATACATCCCAAGTAGGGTTGGAAGAACAGCTTAAGCTTCAATTATGGGAGGATTTAAATGAAGTGATTTAGGATATTTCTTCTAACAAGAAAGTTATTCTAGGGGGAAACTTTAATGATTGTATAGGAGCAACCTTGGATGGGTATTTATGAGCTTATGGGGGTTTCGGGTAAGGAAATAAAAATGATAGTGGGACTACTTTATTGAACTTTATGGTAGTGTTTGATTTGTTGATAGTCGACTCATTTTTTTCAAAACAAAAGAAGCACCATGTGACTTTTGGGAGTAGAACTGCGAAGACTCAGATTGACTACTTCCTCATAAGGTGGAGCAACTGACCTAGATTTAAGGATAACGTGTGCTTTTCAACCAAACACAAATTGTTAGTTGTGGATCTTATAATTAAGGGTTAGAGAAAGAAGAAAAATTCTCAAAAGTGTACTAGAGTTAGATGGTGGAACCTAAAAGGGGATATTATAGAACAACTTTAGGATAGAATAATGCGTGGAGAGGAATGGAAATTGGAAGAGGATGCTAACCGAGTTATGGATCTTATAATTAAATGTTAGAGAAAGAAAAGAAGTTCTTATAGGTATACTAAAGTTAAATGGTGGAACTTAAAAGGGGATATTGTGGAGCAACTTAGGGATAAAGTGTTGTCTGGAGAGGAAAGAAAATTGGAAGAGGATGCTAACCAGATGTAGGAGAAAGTAACAACTCTATTAAGGAATGAAAATCTTGGGAGTTTCTAAAGGGTTTAGGTATAGGAAGAGGGAGTCTTGGTGGTGAACTGAAGATATACAAGAAAGGGTGAAGACCAAAAAGGTTGCCTACGAAGCTTTATTATATAGTAGCATAAATGTAGATAGGGTAGTTAAAAGAGAAAGTTATAAAATAATAAAGAAAGAAGTGAAGAAGATAGTCTCAATAGCCAAAAGTAGAGCTAAAAAGAAATTATACTAATGATTGGAAACTAAAGATGAAGAAAGGGATATGTTTAAGTTGTTAAGAGCCATGAAAAGAAAAGTGAGAGACTTAAATCAAGTTTGGTATATAAAGGATGAAGCAGGACAAGTGCTTGTAGAGCAAAATGACATTAAGAGTAAATGGAAAAGTTACTTTTATAGTGTTTCTAATGAAGGCGTAGATGATAACATTTCCTTGGATGATCTTAGCATATACAAAAAATATCGTAACTTCACTTACTGCCAACAAATCACAAAAGAAGATATTAAAGATTCTTTGAGGAAGATGAAGAGTGGAAAGACAATAGGACCTAATGAGCTACCCATAAAGGTATGAAAGAGCCTCGGAGAAGAGGATCTTACTTTGTTACTTAAGCTTTTTAACGGCATACTCAAGTATGCCAAAATATCATATGAGTGGAGACTTAGCATATTAATTCCTCCATATAAGAACAAATGGGACATAAAAATCTATAATAACTATAGAGGCATCAAACTACTCAGTCACACCATAAGGTTACGGGAGAGGGTGATTGAGAAGAGGATGAGAAAGGGGGAACTTATCTTAGAGAACCAATTTGGTTTCATATTAGAAAGGTCCACGGTAAAAGCTATACATGTCCTTAGAAAATTTATAGAGTATTATATGGAAAGATAGTAGGATCTACACATAGTTTTCTTTGAATTAGAGAAAAGTTATGACAGGGTACATAAGGAAGTAGTGTGGAGGTGTTTAGAAAATAAAGGAGTTCCTATAACCTATATACAAATTATTAAGGACATGTAAAAAGGTGTTAAGACTAAAGTAAGGATGATAGGAGGAGATACAGAGTATTTTTCTATTGATGTAAGGTTACACCAAGGATCCTTATTAAGACATTTCCTGTTTGCGATAATGATGGATGAGATCACTAAGAATATTTAAGAGGATGTATCACAATATATGTTGTTTGCTGAAGACATTGTTTTAATGGATGAGACAAAAAAGGGTGTTAATGTCAAGCTAGATATTTAGAAAGAAACGTTAGAGTCAAAGGGATTTAAATTGAGCAGGACTAAAACTGAGTACTTAGAGTATAATTTTTCAAGCCACAAAGGGGAATATGATATGGAGATAAAGATTGGTTCATAATTTATACCACATAAAGATTGTTTTAAATACCCTAAATTCAAAATCCAAAGCAATTGTGAAATAGATGAGAATATAGTTCATCGTATCAAATTAGGGTGGCTTAAATGGAAGGGTGAATCAGGAGTTTTATGTGAAAAGAGGATACCATTCAAACTAAAAGGTAAATTCTACTGTTTAGCAATTAGGTTGATCATGCTCTATGGAGCAAAGTGTTGGCCTATTAAATAGGTACATAGTCATAATTTAATGGTGGTAAAGATAAGAATGTTTCGTTATAGTCATAATTTAATGGTGGTAGAGATGAGAATGTTTCGTTATATATGTAACCTTACAAGAAGAGATAGGTCAGAAATGTAGTGGTAAGAGATAAATTAAGGATGGCTAATATTAATGGTAAATTAAGGAAGTCAAGACTTAGGTGGTTTAAACATATTAAGAGAAGACGTCTTAACCCTCCAGTGAGAAGATACGACAAGATTGTCTTTATGGACTGTAAGAGAAAAAAAGAAAGATCTAAGAAGAACTAGGGGGAAGTGATCATGAATGATATGACTCTATCAGAACTCATTGAGGACTTCGTTTAGTGAACTAGGATACGATCAAAGGATATTACATAAAAGGTCTTAAATAGAGAGGTCCTTCTCTTTTTTATAGGTCTTTTGAATCTTCTTTTTATTATTGTATCTTGTATTTATTTGTAGTACTTTCCTTTAGTTATTTTAGTTAAGTTTTTCCTTTCAATTACTTGTTTGTTATATTTATTTTATTTGTCCTCTTTCTTGTTTGTTTATTTGTTTACTTATTTTATCTTTTATTTTTATTGTTGACTTTTATCTTTATTTTATTATTTATTATGTTTTTTATTTTTATTTTTTACTTTTATTTTTAAATTATTTATTTATTTTTATTATACTATTTATTAATATTATATTTTATTTTTATTTTAATATTTAATATTATTTTTCTCTTTTTCTTTCTATTTTAGATTGTAAACTTTTTTATTCTTATTCTATTTTATTTTTATTTTATACAGTTATTTGAGAATTCTTTTTTTCTTTTATCTTCTTCAAATAGTACTTCAAAAATTTTTATTTTTATTTTTGCTTTTCTTCTTTTTTCCTTTCCTATGGGTCTACTGAAAACAGTTTCTCTACTAGTTAGGAGTAAGGTTGTGCACTTCTTGACCTCCCCAAACCCCACGTCTTAGTGAAATTTCTACTAAAGTATTATTGTTGTTGTTTAACTACTATAAAGAGTATCCCTTTCATGCATGATAATTACAAAAAATGTGGATCTCTCATATAAGACCATAACTTTCATGGATAGTGTAAGAACCAAAAAAATAAAAACGAAAAACCTACTAGTTATAACTACAAAAAAATTAAAGACAAGAACCTCACGAATGGAGAAGGCATTGTTTGCCTCTCTGTGGGTATAATCACTACAACAAAACAGATTATTAGTGACATTTTTTTTGCGACGAATCTGAAATCATCGCTAAATGTCTACTTTTGGCGATGATTTCATAATATGTCTCTAAAAGTCCTGGCGACGTTAGAATGTATCATTGCTAAAGCAATTTCTTTTACAATGATTTCCTATAGTCATATTAAAAAGTGCCTATTTTTATGACAGTTTTGTTACTTCATCTCCAAAGGTCGAGTGTTTGGTAATGATAATATTAAATGTCGCAAAAAAATGAAACTTTTTGTGAAAAATATGTAATCCATCGCCAAATTTGGATTTTTAGCAATGAAACCTTTAAATTGATATTAAATCGTCGATATTAAAGGATTTATAATTAATAATGTTAAATTGATACTTTTTTAATGCTAAGTGTGCTTAATAATCCTAAGGTTAATTATATTTGACATTTATATATGATTTTTAATTTTTTTTCATTTGATTTCTTTATAATTTTGTTTAAATATATAGTTACTTTATTATAACTCTAGAAATTATCTTTTTGGATATAAAAAGATAAATATACCTAAAATTATAATATTAATAAGATAAAAATATAATAAATTTAAGTTGACTACTATTCTTAATCATTAATATTTATTAACAATAAAATAATAAACATAAAAAAATTGAAAATGGTAGGCAATATAATATAATGATTTATGGTAAGTAGTACAAGATTTTAATTAGAAATTTAACGATTCTTACAGACATACAACAACAACAACAACATCCCGTATGAATCCCGGAGATACGCAAGGTTTGGGGGGTATAATAGTACACAGTCTTACCCCTAACTTGTAAGGTTTGGAGGTATAATAGTACACAGCCTTACCCCTAACTAGTAGAGAGGTCGTTTCCAAAATTCTTACAAATATAACAATAAATAAAGTTTCACACTTATCCCATCGAAAAGGAAATTAAATAATTATTTTTTGGATTCAAATGACATGAGAGTTGTTAAAGGTAAATGAGTTCCCTATATCTAGATTCCCAATTAGGGTCCTTGCACGTTTGAAGGCATCAATTGAAAATTTCAAAGATCTTCCCTCAGATGTTAAGTCATTGACACCCTCTTCCAACAACTTCTTCGTTATAACTAAACTAGCAGAAGATACAGTGAACGAATCCCCAGATGTAGTATGGATCACTGAATTAGATGAACTGCCAGTATGATGGGTTTCACCTAAGACACAGTTAGTATAGAACTTAAATAGCTAGTAAAGTCAAATAGTATAACGAACCCAAATTCAAACACATGCATACCTGATTCAATAGATGTAGTAATTAGAATTGATGATTGTTCCAAAACAATCAATTTCCCTAATAATGTGCCAACCATCAGGACATTGCCAGTATTTCCATTTTCATCTATGTTCTCTTGAAGAATCAAGGAAGCTTTGTACAACACATAATATATACAATCAAACGCTCATCTGATAGCTTCCTAAAGGAAAATAAGATACAGATAATTAAGGAAGAGAGGTAATTCGAATGATACTAAAAATCTTGAAGAAGAAGAAGAAGAAGAGCAATCATAAAAGGCAATGGGTGATTAGTTTTTGATGAGGACATTTGCTCTGCATCGATTTGTTCTTCACTAGGGAGAATTTTGCCATATTCCTCCTAGCGGAGCTCATTTCTGCCATCGAAAACTAGTCACCATGTCGACATTCCACGATTAATTAACGTTAACAATTTTATTCTGAAAAGTCAATTTAGCATAAAATTCATTATGTTTAATTAAATTCGTTTGGTAATCAAATCTCATAAATTCTAGGTATGGAATAAATTGATGCGAAAGACACTTTATGCATACCATGTCTATATGATCTGTTAGGCTAGTTTCTCAATGATAAGTCAAAGTACTACAGTTCACTTGTTATACATCTTCTATCTGCTTATTTAGATGTCTAAAAAGCACTAGGTTAGGAGTGATCAAAAAGATGAAACAAGTTAAAATTTGCAAGACAAACAAAAGTTTTTCATAGAAGACTGTTTAATATTATGAGAGGACTCATTTACTGTTATTGAAATAAAAGTTATCCATTTACCCTTTATATCATATCTCAATTTTAGAATTTATACTAGAGTACGCATGATCATGTTCTTTATGTACAGAAATACAGTATTTTCTATATAAGGTTATATTACTATTATAAAAGCAATTATATGGTAAATATGTACATAAACATTTGTTGCAAATTTAGCCTTGTTTCTCTAACACAGGACACGATGCTTCGTCGATGGTGACAACCACAACAAAGGGGACGACGCTTATTGGATGGTGAACAGAGATGAAATATGACGAATAACATGAAATAAAGAGATGTTCATTTTGGTGTTAATAAACTAGTAAAAAACGACGTCGTTTGTAGTTAAACAAAACAACGTCATTTTCGATTAATTCGAAAAAAACATACCATTTTGTGTCAATTAAAAAAATCATCATGAAATGGTGGGCCATCACCATTTGGCTTGACCTTAATTTCGTAATGGCATTAATATAACATTATATTAAATACCATATATAATTATATTTTTTGCGATGTAATTAAAAAATAATTGCAATATAATAAAATGAAAATCAATATTAAATATTAATATATTATTCTTAATAATCAAATTTAATATTGTTGACAATGATTATAAGTGCAAAAATAAATTTAGTTAACCACAATGTTATTTTTCAAAATTATAAAAAAATAACACAAAATTAATTTTTATTACATAAATTAATTCTTTTTATTAATTTCTTTTAAAATATCTGATTTGACAATTTTATGTGGTGTGAAAAAACTATATTTACTATATATAAATTGGGTGACATTTTATAGAAAATTTATATTACAAAAAATTCTATAAATATAAAAATCAAAATAAACTAATTTTTGTTATTAATGTCTTTAAAATATATGATTTGACAAATTTATGTGGTGTGACAAAACTCTGTCTACAATATATAAATTGGGTGACATTTTATAGAAAATTTATATTATAAAAAATTCTATAAATATAAAATCAAAATAAGTGAATTGTTCTTAATAATGTCTTTTAAAATATATGATTTGAAAATATATAAATGGTGTCACAAAACTCTATTTACTATATATAAATTCTATAATATTTTATATAAGTTATACATTAAAAAATTGGAAAATATAAAAATCAAAACCATTTGGTGACTAATTTAGAAATTCGATGCAAAATATGACATTGAGTGACGAATCATGCATAGTGTTGCTAAAAGGTTGACAATGTATAAACATTTGACGACGTTTTGAAAAAATGTCGCAAATCGTTTGTTGTGTAAGGAATGATGTCGTTTCCTTCCCTTACTGAACAGTTTGTTGTGTACATACATTTGGCGACGTTTTTGAAAAGCATTTTTGAAAAGTGTCTCCAAATGTTGGAACATTTAAAAAAACAGAAACGACATCACCTCTTTTAGGAAGGAAATGATGTCGTTTCATTTATGTTTAAACATGAAGGCCAAAGCCTTTCTTCTTCCCTCACCTGTTGCATTTCTCTTCTGCCTTTAATTTCTTCCCGCCATTGTATCCTCTCTAGTCGTTCGTCCTCGTCTTCGTGAGTTGAGGAAAATGTAGTTACCCCTCTGATGTTGTTTTGTTTATTCCTTCGTCTTCATCTTTGTGTTTTGTTGGTGTTGTTGTGTGTATGTTGTTTTGATGATGTAGTATAATAGTTTTATGTTGTATCGACGTGTGTTGTGTATTGGTTGAAGGTGATTATTTTGTGTGATAAAAATGAAGATGGTGGCTTGTGTAATGTGTATTGTATAGGTTGATTGAAGGTGAATATGGATTAGGAAGTTGTTTGAGTACTGCATATCTGATGTTCGATGAAAGTTCTATTAGACTTTTTGGTGTGTTTATTCCCCTATGTTATTGTTCTGCCTGTGTGTGTTGTCGATATGTTACTGCAATGAATGTGTGTAGTGATGATAGTAATGAATATTTTAATATGGGTAATGTGTGTTAAATGGGTAGATTGAAGGTGAATATATATTAGGAACTTTGTTTTACTATTGCCTATAAGATGTTCGACTAAAGTTCACTTGAAATCTTTAACGTCACTCTCAGATCGTACTGCTCTCACTTCTCACTCTCTGTCAAAGTTTTCATCACTCACAAACTATCGTGAGCTCGTCACTACCACAAAGTTGTTAAAACTTTATTAACGGTAAGCTACTAGTTATATTCTATTATTCTTTGTTCAGTGTCTATTCTTCTTTACTCAGTGATAACAATGGTTGTTTTGATTTGATGGAAATGTTCATTCTATATCTTTGCATATTGTGGCTTTTGTTTTTAAGTTGCATGTGTTGTATGAATTTGGGGAGTATAAGAAATTATAGGATTTTACAAAAGAAACAAAAAACATAATGGAGCTTCAATTAAAACCATTGAAGCATAATTAATGTAATATTATAGATCATATAAGTAGCTAATATTCATGTTTGCTAAGTGATGAATTTGGTGCATATGAAACTTTTAGAACTAGAACTAGTTAGTTCCTAACTCTTATGTTGGCTTTTTCCATTTTAATCCCTTTAGCATTTTAAGACATTCCTTTAACTTTAAAAAAAAGTCTTACCTAACTAACTTGGTTCGCTCATAATAGTGGATAAGATATAAGAAAAACTCTCCCTACATATTATGTGAAAGCTCTAAACACTTACAAATCCCTTTTAAGGTAGAAATCTATAATACAATTACAAATCCCTTTTAGAGGAGAAATCTATAATACAATTGATGCCAATAAATCCCTTATCCTTGTAAAACATTGATGCCAATAAATCCTTTAGACTTGATAGCAAAAATCCATTGTTTTTTTTTTAATCTTATAGCATATTAGGGAATACTATGACAAAGACAATTCTAAAATTCATTAAGATACCATTAAGGATTTGATTAACTAATTAAAATGTTATTCAAATTGACCAAAGGGGAATCACATTTTAGAACTCATCTATCGTATAAATTAGTAATCAAGATTAGCATTAACTAATCAAATTCACATTATTAATGGTAAACCTAAAGTCCTAACGCAGTTAATTCTTATTGGGCAAGCTGTCTACTTGTTTTAATGTTAGTTTACTTTATCTTAATTCATTTTTTGATTTGATCATCTAAATAAAATGTAGCAACAAAAGGTAGTAGTTTATGAGTCCTTATAGGATCAACATTCAATTCCTTTATAATGATTTCAGTTTATTACTTGTTGTAATTAGTGCACTTGCTTGCATGTTTTCACACATGTTTTATTTGATCAAGATTTTAGCTTCGTTGTCTTTGAAATAAATATTGTCAACAAACTAGCTTACTTTACTCTATATTATATCAAATACGAAACTGTCTTTTTCGCAGGCCTTGTTTTGTGTTGAAAAGCGACGATAATCGTCCAACTTCAACTTTCTTCTTTGTTAAGTCTTTTTAGAGGCCTTATAATAAGGATTGAGTTGAGGGAGGGAATAGAAAACAATAGGATTATTTTCCCACTCCCGATAACAACAACAATTTTATTGTCAACTCCCTAATCGATCGTACTAGCGATTGGACAAGAATCATTGGATTAGGCTTCTCTTCTGAGTGAGCTAATCGCTGAATAGAAAGATAGACAATGGGTTAAATAATGAGAGAGTGCCATTAAAAGGAGCGGACCGATAGGGTCATTTTTTAAGCACAAATAGACGAATGCTGGGAATGAAAAAGGATGAAAATAGGACTCAAAATCTTTCCCAAAAAACAAGCACTGTATGTAAAGAAACTCACCTTCAACCTATAATCTTCGCCTGGAATGGAAACCTCCTATAGAAATCACCCTCGTAAGGAAACTCTTACCTAGGCTTGAAAGAATAGCTTTCGAGTCAAAAATATCAAATCTAGATTAGATCCCTTCACCTTAACCACACAAGTATCTAAAGCAACCCCTATCCCTAGAGGAGAGGCATCTGAGAATGATTTGAGTCGTATGAAGGGAAACTCTCACGTACAGTTCTTTTTTTTGGGGGTTCCTCCGTAAGTCGTCTAACGAATGTCTACTATATGTTTTGCTTTAATAGTACGAGTATTTGTGTTTGGGTTTTGTTTGAATAATTGATGAGTAGATGTATGAAGTACATAACTATTTACTACATGTAGAATGAGTTTGATCTCTTATGGATGATTTCAGGCACAACAAATCCCTAGGATGGTATATGGATTGGAAACCCATGACGCAGCTCCCATGAGCTTTTAGGTGAAAAATTTCACGAGTCTAAGAGTCACAGCAAGAAGTACCTTTCTTTATTCACTGATGTAAACAATGTCACGTACCTTAGTGTTGGTTTCAATACAAACTTAGTATATAAACTTGTATTGATTAATTGAAAAGTAGTAACTTGTATACTCACGTATAATTATAGATGATTTGAGGCATAATAAACCTCTAGGATGGTATGTAGGCTGGAAACCCATGATGTAGCTCCCATGAGGTTTATCGGTAAAAAATTCCATTAGCCTAGGAGTCACAGCGAGAAATCTCTTTCTCGATTCACTAGTGTAAACAACACCACGTACCTTAGTGTTTGTTTCAATTTAAACTTAGTATATGAACTTGTATTGATTAATTGAGAAGTAGTAACTTGTATACTCAAAAATAATTATGGATGATTTGAGGCATAATCCCATAGGATGGTATATAAGCTGGAAACCCATGAGGTAACTCCCATAAGACTTATCGGTGAAAAATTCCATAAGCCTAGGACTGACTGTGAGAAGTCCCTTTCTCGATTTACTGGGGTAAACAACGTCATGTACCTTAGTGTTTTATTTCAATTCAAACTTAGTATAAGAACTTGTACTAATTAATTTAGTTATTTACTTTTAATTGTATAGCTTGATGGACAAAATTTGCACTTGTCTAGTGATGATATGGTTTACCAACTATCACATTTAGGTGACATTACACCTAGCAAACACCCAAGTAATGGAAAGTGAAAGCGAAATGTTGTTGAGCTCAATTGGAATGAAAAAACATATTTTTCAATTTGCCATATTGGAAGAAATTGCTATTGAGGCATAATCTTGATGTTATGCTTATTGAAAAAAATATTTGTGAGAATATTTTAGCAACTGTATTGGGAATTGATGGGAAATCAAAAGACGCAATGAAGGCTAGAGTAGACTTGGAAGACATGAATATAAGAAAAGATTTACATTTGAAAAGAAGAAAGAATGGGTCATACATTATTCCACATGCTTATTACAACATATTAAAAAAGGAGAGGCAAACATTTTTTCAATTTCTTAAATCAATCAAGTTTGTTGATGGGTATACATCTAATATAGCTCATTGTGTGAATGTTAAAGAGGGAAAAGTATTAGGGTTGAAAAGCCATGATTATCATGTACTTCTACAATGATTATTTCCTAATAGATTACGTGGGTGTTTGTCGAAGGATGTGTCTATAACTTTGGGTCAATTGGGTGAGTTTTTTAAGCAATTATGTTGCAAGACACTTCAAGTTTAAAAGCTTGAGAAAATGGAAAAAGATATAGCTTTAATTCTATGTAAGTTTGAACTAATATTCCCCCCAGTATTTTTTGAAGTTATGGTGCATTTGGCAATTCACTTATCATACGAAGCAAAACTTTGTGGACCAGTTCAATTTCGATAGATGTTCCCCATTGAGAGGCATTTTATATTAACTTTTACTTTTTTTAAGTTCTTAGTTAATAACAATTGTTAATCTTTTATATTTTGTTTAGGTTTTTATGCTCTCTTAAGCATTATATACGCAATAGAGCTTGACCTGAAAGGTCTATTGTAGAGGCTTATATAACGAATGAATGATTGACATTTTGTTTGGTGTACTTAAATGATGTCAAGACAAGATTTAATAGACAATAATGTAACTTTGATTTTGATCAAGATGGTGGCTTATCAGTTCTTTCCCAAAAAGTAAGGCCACTTGGTGTCAAAAAATATATAGAGTTCACTAAAGACGAATTCGAAATTGCCTAATAGTATATTTTGACCTATTACAAGAAAGCTGATATATATATATAGAGGAAGTATATTACTTTTGTTTCAAATTTTCATATTTAAATTTTGTGATTCAATTTATATTTCCTGCTCTCTACTTACTTTTTAAAATACAGAGCATAAAGATTCGATTTGAAGCAAAGGGATTGTTAATGTTGAAGAAAGACATAAGCGTAAGTTCCTCTCCTGGTTTAGGACTCATGGAATATTATGATCTTATGACAATTTGCATGTTAGATTAACTTCTAATTATATTTTTTGCTACAGATGATACGAGTGCATAACCATAACATGCAAGAGGCGACAACAACATTATATTCTTTAGCATGTGGGCCTCATATATGTGGGAAAAATATATAGGTTGCATTGTTAATGGAGTTAGATTTCATATACAAGATCGAGACAGTCAACTTAGAAGCTAAAATTGTGGGGTTATTATTAAGGGATGTCATGAAGACAATTTTATTGACTTTTATGGTGCCATTTCAGAAATAATATAGTTGCATTACATCAAGAATAAAAAAGTTGTTCTATTTAAGTGCAAATGGTTTAATCTTGCTGATATAAAAGTGGATGGGAATATTACTAGTGTCAATGTTAGTAAGACATGGTATGATAATGACTCTTTTGTCCTTGCAAGTGAAGTGAAACAAGTTTTCTACCTCAATGATACTGTATTGGGCAACAATTAGGAGGTTATTCAAAAGTTTCAACATCGAAATCTCTTTGATTTTTGTGAAAGGGATAATGTTCTAATGAGTGAGAATAGTGATAAAGTATATCAAGAGATTAAATTGAAGTTGAATAATGAAATCATTCGAATAGAAGATGCAGATACATCATCATTCTATAAGAGAGATGTTAAAGTCAATATAGTACAAATGGATGAAGTACAAACCAATCTTATCGTAGAAAGAGATAAAGACTATATTGAGGATGAATTATACGACAATAATGATCCTTTAGCTAACTATAATAGTGATGAAGAGTCAAATAATAATGTAATTAATGATTCTGATTTCAAGATCTTGATTATGATGATTAAAGGTAAAAAAAAGTGTTGTTTATATTATTTGAAATGAATTATTAATGTATGAGTTATGGTAATAAGTATTGTTGACATTTCACTTATGTTAATGTGTATTGTTGATGTTTAACTTATGTTTATGTGTATTGTTGATGTTTGAATTATTTTAAATCGATTATTGATGTTTGAGTTATGTTAATGCGAAATGTTGATGTTTGAGTTATGGATATGTGTATTGTTGATGTTTGAGTTATAATTATGTGTATTGTTGTTGTTTCAGTTATGTTTATGCAGAATGTTGTTGTTTGACTTATTTTTATGCAAAATGTTGTTGTTTGAAATATGTTCAAGCAAATTGTTGATATTTAACTTATGTTTATATAGTATGTTGATGTTTGACTTATGTTTATGCAGAATGTTGATGTTTGACTTATGTTAATGTGTATTGTTGGTGTTTGAGTTATGTTTATGCAGAATGTTGTTTGAGATATGTTTAAGCAAATTGTTGATGTTTGACTTATGGTTATGAGGAATGTTGTTGTTTGAGATATGTTTGTGAAAATTGTTGATGTTTGGCTTCTGTTAATGCGGAAAGTTGATGTTTGAGTTATGTTTACGCGGATTGTTGATGTTTCAATTTTGTTTATGCGTATTGTTGATATTTAAGTTACATTAATATGGAATGTTCATGTTTGAGTTATATTTTTGCGGAATGTTGATGTTTGACTTATGTTTATGTTGATTGTTGATATGTGAGTTATATTTATGCGTATTATTGATGTTTGGCTTATGTTTATGTATAATGTTGATATTTGAGTTATAGATATTCAATATAATGGCACTTGATAGAAATAATAGAAAAAAGGTGGCAACTAGCGAAATTGTTCCTCCCTACAACAACTAGATCAATCCAATTTTATCCAACAACAATGGCCGATTCATCCATCAATAGCGGGACTTCAACTGGGTGTTAATGATGATGATGATTAATAAATGTTATAATATAAATTAAGTTTGAATACAAATTAGTAAATGTGATGATTTAAATTAAATTTGAATATAAAATATACATTTTACCTTTCTTAAATAATCTAAATTATTTTTTATATTGTATAAATTATTGTGAAGTGCCAACAACTATTTTATAGCCTACACTAATTTCTTACATTATTCTTCCTTACCTGGCATTGTTAACTCTTGCAACCCACTAAATTAAAAGTTCCCTAACATTTTCGTTTATAAATTATAATAAAGAAGAGAGTATTTTACATAAATTGCACACTTAAACTTCCCTGCTTCTATATTGATATTTATAAATGAGTAGAACATTTTGGAAGATTACAGATAATAGAAATAATATCTATCAATTATATAAATTTTCCTCAAAATTAAAGAAAATAATTATCACATAGTTACTAGTTGCACATGATTATTATCTTCAATAACAGCACCAACGTAATTTTTAGGCTTAAGTTTATCACTTGACTTGATAGTTCCAATGCTCTCCCACAAATTCAACGAGGGGTAAGCCATGATGAGCTTGGATCGCAACTAAAGAAAGGAAGTTAATGGCAAACCCTTAGTTAAAATGTTAGCAATCTAAACTTGGGATGCAATGTGTTGAACTTTAGGGTCACCACGCTCCACTTTCTCACGAACAAAATGGAAATCAATTTCAACGTGCTTAGACTAACAGTGAAAATTAAGATTTGTTATGAGATATATGGCAAACAAATTATCACAACACAATGTAGGATTTTAAGGAAGGGATACTCGTAACTCAAGAAGTAAATGTTGAAGCCATATGCCTTCAACAAGAGCTGAAGCTCGATACTCGATTTTGGTACTTGGTTGCGCCACTACCTTTTGCTTCCTAGAAACCTAACTAATAAAATTTCCACCAAAATAAACATAGAACTTGTAAGTTAAGCAATGACTAATGGAATCCCCTATCATGCCCGAGTAAATGACAAAACTAAGATGAATAGTTAGCCCAAGACTGATAGTGCCTTTTAAGTAATAAAGAATTTGTTTTACTACTATTTTGCGATAGACTTCTATACTTATGTAGGATAGTGCATAAATTGGCACACTTTATTAATAGAGAATGAAATCTCAAACTAGGTTATAATAGTATACTGTAAAGAACCAACAAGGTTATGATATAAGCTAGGATTGGTAAGAAGTGACCCATCATTATTTAAAGAGGAATGTGGGGTTGTCGGTGTGGATATAGGTTTACAACCATCCGTTTAAATGTGAACTAATAGGTCTCTAATATACTGCTTCTGAGAAAGATGACTCTCGTTGTAATTCCGATGAACATGAATACCTAAGAAATAAAAAATTGGACCCAAATCCTTCAAAAAAAATTCAGCATCCAAATTAGTTAATATGTCATTAACATAAACCAAAACATACGAGATAGAAGAACCGTGTAACTGAAAAATAAAAAGGAATATGAATGACACTCCTTGAAATCATATTGAAGAAGAAAATCTTTAAAACGAGGAAACTAAACATGTGGCGCCTATTTTAAACCGTAAATAACCTTATTTATAGGACAAACTTAGTCAGGATATTTTGGATCCTTAAATCCTGATGTTTAGGCTATATAAACTCGTTTTATAAATCACCATTTGAAAAGGAATTATTAACCTCTATTTAATGAACACTCCATCCATGGGCAGCAATTAAGTATAAGACAAGTTGAATATAACTAGGCTTGATCACAGTACTAAAGGTATCAAAGTAGACAACCTACTTCTTAGTAAATCCCTTAAGTAACAAAGCAAGTTTTTTAGGGTTCTATATTACCATCTGGATGACATTTGATTATTTACTCCCAACAATTTCGACTCTACGTTCAAGTGGGATAAAGGTCAAGTTTTTTTTTCCAAATTCCAACAAGTTCAAGTTGCATTACATTTTGCCACTTAAGGTACTTAACAGCTTGCTTGTAATTCATGGGCCCTTTTTCAGGAACAAAAAAAGATAGATGAAGAGGATAACAAGTGGAAGTCAGGGCTTAATGTTTTATAGAATTGGTCCTAACACGTGTTTGCATAGGATGAGTGGAGATAATATATGGGCAGAGATGATGGAAGGCATTTAAGATGGGTTGTAAAGACTGATGCTAACACCTTTTGTTTTGTTAAAGTTGGATTAGTAGTACTGGAGTAGTCAGGAGAGATAGACAAAGAGGATTGAGAAGGAATATGGGCAATAGTAGGTGATGAAGCTACAGCAGATGACTAAGAAATTATGGGAAGACAAGCAGGAACATGTAGAGGAGTAAGAGAAGCAGGTGAAGAAGCAGTAAAAGATGATGATGTAAATTGTTGAAATGATGGAAATGAAAACTTAGGCTGGTCAAAAATAATGTGACCACAATATAAGTATAAGAAGTAAGAGGGTGAAAGCAAACATAGCCCTTATAACGAGAGCAATAACCAAGAAATATATTGTTCTTGGACCTAAAAATCCATTTTATTGGTGTTATATGGACGCATATAAGGAAAGCAAATATAACCAAAGATACCTAATAAATGATAGTCAAGCATATAATGATAGAACACTTGAAAAGCATATTCAGAACAAAGAATTGGTGCAAGTGTTCGGTGATAAGTGTAAAACTTAGTATGTTTTCTAGGTGTTATAGTTTATTTTAAGTGTTTTCTTATATGATAATCATGTTTTTAGGACTTAAATTTATGTTACGAAATTGTGATCAATCGAATTT
Organism: Erythroxylum coriaceum; assembly: GCA_026874005.2. Lineage (NCBI taxonomy): Eukaryota > Viridiplantae > Streptophyta > Magnoliopsida > Malpighiales > Erythroxylaceae > Erythroxylum > Erythroxylum coriaceum. The sequence goes on from JANQAP020000094.1 coordinate 3,326,234, forward strand.
TGTAACGCTCAGGGATTTATTATTAGTTAGAATTGGTTAGTGTTTGTGTGTTTTATTTGATTAATTGTTGTCTAAGGAAAGTCTTTGATCTTAATTATATATTTCAAAGATTATTTGATGTGTTTGATGATGGATGGAGATAGGAAAAAGTGAAGAAAAAGTTAGAGAAATATTGGCCGACATGAATGTGCATAAGTAGCATGTTAGAGAGCTTGAGCTGGAGAAAGACCATGCACGATGGTGAATAGGATGCACGATCGTGCAAGGAGCAAATTTTAGCTTTTTCAGGTTGATAGTTTTTTGTGTTTTTAACGATTCGAGACTATTTTTGGAACCAAAATAAGTGGGGAAACCTTAGAAAAAACCCTAAAAGGATCAAAAAGTATTTAAGGTAAAGAAAAACACAAAAGAGGTGGCTACGTAAAATATAATTAAAAAGGAGATCAAAAGAGAAGAATTCTCTAGAACAAGGCTACATATTTTTTAGCTCAACGTAAAGAAGAGAAGACTTCCAGATTCTATTCTCTACTTTTTCTTGTTTCTTGTTATTGTTAGGTGTTAATGATGATTAAACTTGGATATTTAGTTACATCTATGGATTGTTAAATTCCTTTTTAGGAATTATTCTTGAATTATTTGTTGAACTTGCGTTATTGATTTAATGAATATGATTTTGATGATTATTGTTTTATAATCATTTTGAATTGAGAGATTGGATGATTCACTTCTGTTGTGTTGCACGGCAAGAGCTGGTACCTAAATAGACCTATGAACATCAAATTAATAGGCAATTAAAAAGAGATCTTAATTGTTTATTAATTATCCATATGATTGCTTCAAATTTAGTTTCATAGTTAGAAAGAGTTTTGACAGATTGAGAGATCACAATTTGATTTCTACCTATTTTAATTAGGATTACTTGATTAGATCTCAAGAGAAGGTAATCATAACTAGAGGATATCTAGGATCAAGTATAATTAAAGAAGGTAAAGTGAAACAAATAATGATAGAAGTAATTCCTAGCATCATTATTAATCAATCAAATCAAGTTGACTACTACTTAGTTAATTACTTAGTTATTAATTCTTTATTTTTAGTTTAATTCTAATTATTCATCTTATTGTTTACCTTAAACAAAGTTTGCAAGAACGGTTGGGTGACTATACAATCCTTGTGGTATAATACTTTTTATACTATAAGTTACGATCTACATATTTGCAATTACGAAAGTTTTTCTATTTAAAACTCTAAACATTCTACTGCTTAGATAAATTGTTATTCCAAAAGCTTATTCCTAAAACTTAAGTGGTAAACTAGCATGGATTAGACAGACGTTTTCCAACAATGACTTGATGACAACATTCCACGGCCCCATTCTATTCATGAGTGTAAGGATATGGATGTCGATGAATTACACCTAAAGATTGTAATAAAGGAGTTACATTTCGATACTCTCCTCGTTAATCAGTTTGAAGATGTTTAATCTTTTTGTTAAATTGAGTATTAAGCATGGTTTAGAAATTTTTGTAGGCATCAAACATTTGATCTTTATGAGATAAGAAATAGCTCCAGAAAAGCTTTAAGTAATCATCTAAAAATTAAACAAAATAGCAATTTCTATTAGTTGAGGAAACTAGAGTAAGCCCTATACATCAAAATAAATAAGTTCGAACGGAGAATTTGACGAGACATTAGATGACTTTAATGAACAAAGATAAATTTTTCCTAATTAGCATGCACCACGGATGCCAAAACTTTTATTTAATACAGGAAAAAAAAATTTTGGCGCACAACTTTTTTTATAAGGGTGACAACTGAGTGACTTGTAATATGCGGTAAAGACGACGGTGAAAATATATGAGAGAGCCCTTGATCAAGCATTCCTTAAAGTAGCACCTTGCCTTACAATGTCTTAACAAAATAAGAATTAGGATAAAATTCAACAGTGAAATTATTGTCTTTCGATAAATTGGGATATGCTAAAAAGATTTCTAGTGATGGAAGGGGAATGAAATGCATTAGAGAGTTGAAGAGAAATATTTTTATTATTTTTGGTAAATTAGTATAGCCAACATGAAGAATGGGAACGGGATTACCATTGCAAACTTGGACTTGATTACCACCATTATACTCGCTATGAACAACTTGAAACCTGACCTAAATATGCAATCGAACCTTTTGCACGAGCACGACGTTTCAAGTTAGCAGTCCTGAAGCTGGTATAATTTTGTGTTGATAAAGACACTTGATTAGTTGAGGACACGCCATGCACTTCATTAGAGTCTTAGTTTGGACTCTCCAAAGTCTTGAGGAGGAGAAAACTGCATTTCCATTGGATCCTATATACAGAACTTTGGTGATGTGAATTCTGGGTTTCCCATAACATTCCCAGGACAAGCAATTACTTCTTTTGTTTTAGTAATGGGGAAAGAGCCCATTTGGAATAGGCCCACAGTCTTTTCCAGAACGACCACTTGCTCCTTAGTAAGAATCTCTGGGCCTTTTCCATCTCTGGCTTCTCCGGCTTTACAAAACCAGAAGGCATATTTGTCTTCAAGCCACGATCTCTTTCCATAATTTGCTTATTTATCCCCAACATTTCTGCCTGATTTTTGTCTGCTAGCTTCTCTATAGTCGTTTCAATCGGGGTTGTATCTTGATCATCTCCAAGATTTCTGCTTCTTTCTATTATTGTCGCCACTGCTACTGTCAGATTGGCGAGCTTCGAAAATGCATCGTTTAACTCCCCAGCTACTTCCCTTTTCTTCTTCAACAACACCCGGTTTTTTCCTTTTACATGGAGAAGCTCGCATCCAATCAGCAAAAGGAAGTTGAGCATCTCTGGTATCTTGATAAAGAGGAAGAACATCTATATCTCCAAAGTCTCCAATTAAATGTCCCAATAAACACAATGATAGCAAAAGGTGGGCAGGCGTTCATATTAAAATTATACCCAAACCTTCCTATCTGGTGTCGAAGGGAGCATTGATCCTCTCTTTAGTGGTTTTCGAAGATCCATTAAAATTTGCACCCTGACTGACCTTCCCTATTCCTCGTTATCCTGTAATTATATTTTTAATACTTCTCCAACTTTTGCTTGCAATTGAGGAGTAGAAAGCAGCTCTATGTCAGACGATTATTCATCCCCGGATATTGATTTGAGAACTAGAACATTCTTGTCAAAATGCCATGGGATCTTATCATTGTCTTTCCAGTGGAAAAAATGGAAACGAAAAAAGATCCTCCTTGATTTCTTAATGCGAGCCAGACACACCAATGTAGCGGAATAAAATTTCTCCGGATTTTTGTAAACCTGTGAAGGAATTTCCAAGTGGAAAAAATCACAGAAATTTCAAAATAAAATTAAAGAAAGACATACCAAATTTTTACGTGAAAACTTTCCTAATATAGAAAGTAAAAAATTACGGGATCATGGTCCAAAATATCTTGACTATTTAAAATAACGAGAACAACAAAATCTCTTTAGATAAAACTAGAGGTAATATATCAAAATACTCAAAAAATTAAACTCTTTGAAATATAAAGAGAGGAAAAAATACCTCACAAATCGAAAAACACTAGTGTCAAATTATCAAGAACAAAACTGTGATCCAGAATAGCCTCAAGACCTAAGTCTTGGAATATTCCTGATAAAATTTTGCTTGGGATGCTTTAGTCTTCCCTCTTGGTGTCTTTCTATAGGAAGAAATCTACTTAAGCCTTCCTTTCACTTTTGATGTGGGATTTCTTAAATAGAAGGACTTTCAACTAATTTTATGAATACCGTATTGGACTTGGTATCGGATTGGATTCTGGTACGGTAATGTATCGGTACCGATCAATATCAAGTACTATTTCGGGTAATTTTTTAAATTTATGAAATAGTCCTTGAATTTTTTTAAAAATTACAAAATAGTCCTGAATTTTTAACCCTGTCTCAAAAAATCAAAATAATAAATAATAAATAATAATTACAATTAATATGAAATAATAATAATTTTCACATATTTCACATATAAATAATAACCACAATTTATATGAAAAACGACAATCATTATCATACAAATATAAAATTAAAAATAATATAAAATATTTAAAATATTACAATTTCAATTTTCGTTATATAATAAATAATAATTACATCAAAACATCTAATAAAAAGAATAATAAATATCCTTAACTCTCAAATTATTATA
>JANQAP020000094.1:3422250-3438806 GCA_026874005.2 Erythroxylum coriaceum
TTATTTACTTTTATTTACCTCCACTCTTAACATTTCAGTTTTCATCTGCATCACTTTTTATTGTCACATCTGCATGTAGGTCTACCGGAAACAACCTCTCTACTATGTAGGGGTAAGGTTGCGAACTATCAAACCTCCCCAGACCCCGCTTCATTGCGGGATTTCAAACTGGGTGATGATGATGAATCTAAATCCCTGATATCTGCTAACCTTTTTAAATAGAGAGCACAAAGATTTGATTCGAACCAAAAGGATTGTTAATGTTAAAGAAAGACATAAGCTTAAGTTCCTATCATGGTTTAGGAATTGAGTAAGTTATTTGTTGATAGAATATTATGAACTTATGACAATTTGTATCTCAGATTAACTTCTAATTTCTTTTTGGTCCTATAGATAATACAATTACATAATCATAACATGCAAGAGGCAACAACAGTATTATATTCTTTGACATGTGGGCCTCATATATATGGGAAAAAATACATAGATTGCATTGTTAATAAGGTTAGATTTCACATACAAGATTAATATAATCGACTTGGAAGCCAAAATTGTGGGGTTGTTGTTGAGGGATGTTATGACGCCAATTTTATTAATTTCTATGATATCATCTCTGAAATAATAGAGTTGCATTACTTCAAGGATAAAAAGGTTATTCTATTTAGGTGCAAATGGTTTAATCTTGTTGACATGAAGGTGAATGGGAACATTACTAGCATCAATGTTAGTAAGATATGGTATGATAATGACCCTTTTGTCCTTGCAAGTCAAGTGAAGCTAGTTGTCTACCTCAACGATACTGTATTGGGCAGCAATTGGAAGATTGTTCAAAAGTTTCAACACCGAAGTCTCTTCGATTTTTATGAAAGGGATAATGTTATAATGAGTGAAGCTGATGATAAAGTATATCAACAGATTGAATTGGACCTGAATAATGAAGCCATTCGAATTGAAGATAAAAATATATTTTTATTCCATAAGAGAGATGTTAATCCCATTATAGTACAAGTGGATGAAGTACAAGTCAATTTTATCGCCGAAAAAGATGAAGAATATATTAAGGATGAATTATATGACAATGATGATACTTTGGCCGAATATAATAGTGATGAAGAGTCGAATCAAAATATAATTAATGATGATGATTTTGAAGATGTTGATGATGATGATTTAAGGGGAAAATTTTTATTAATATGAGATTGTTGTTTATATTGTTTGAAAACTGGCAAGCCACCATTTAAATTAACTTATGATTATAGTTAATTAACTAACTTAGGATTGGAGAAAACAATCAAAATAATCCCATCAAGGGATCTTCAACTTTGATCTTTTAAGTTCTAATAAAAATCATACTCATCATGTTCATCAATGTAACCTTTCGTACTACGATGATTTTGTCTCATTCATGAGATAATGTAATCACCATTTGAGGATGAGAAGTGATTAAAGAGTGTTATAATACAAACATTCTTGACATGTTTATTATGAATTGAAATTTGCTCAACTCCTCCAACTAAACTATGTCAAATAATCCTCCATCTACTTCCTGTTCCAGTATTTTGAATAACAAGTGATAAAATTATATTATTTTCTCGCCACCTAGGTATATAAATAACAGACTTTCTAAATTTGACAAGTTCTTTATGTTGTTATTCTAATTAGGTTTATTTTATATTGGAAATTCATTTAGAAATCATTTAATAATATCATTATAGATATTCAATATAATGGCACCCAATAAAAACAAGGGAAAGAAGGTGGCAACTAGCGAAGATGTTCCTCCCCACAACAACTAGATCAACCACAATAACTGGCTTCATCCACCAATGAAGCCAGTCAGCAACAACTTCTATCTACCTCAACTACTAGTGAGGGATCTTTAGTTTTGTTACTCTTGACCACCTATGATTTCACTTATCTTCAAATATATATTTACATATTTAATGCATTTTTTCTTATCATTATTTTCTTGTTATCAAGTTCTAATATCATTGTCAGTAAAAGAGGTAGAGGTATCACTAAAGGTTCTGAGTTGCAACACATGAATGTTACAATGAACAATAAATTGTCTGTACATATTAACCTCTCACAAGGTAGTCCTGTTGAAAAGGTCTAGTCAGCAAAATTGTCCAGTAAGTTCGGGGTTGTTGTTAAGACTAATTTGCCTTTATCTTAAGCATGTCAAGCAATTGAAGAAAGACAACTTGCTTCCAAATGCTCTTGACAAAGTTTCAGTAATTTTTAATTTATTTAATTATATGCATTTTTAACTAATACTTAAACACTAATTTAACTTTTACTTGTTCACACATGAAACTCAATATTGTCGAAATTGATAACCATAAAGTTTCAAACTATGTCAGTTCACTGTTGAAACGAAGGGCGAAGGATCATCGTTATCGACTGCATAACTACTACAAATCTTTTCCTTCGGATGAGAAGGCAAGGAGACATATTCCCGAACAGGTGACTCCAGAAAATTGGAGTCAAATGTGTGATTATTGGGCCTCTGCCAACGTTAAGGTTTGTTTTCTTTCTCTTCACATTTGCTTTAATTAATCTTGTGTCACATTTAATGACTATTTCTTTTCTATATTTAGGAAAAGTGTGAGAAAGCCAAGGCTAATAGAGAAAAAATGATTAACTCCTCACAACCAAGGCTCCAAATCATTTGTTGTCGTCCGAAAAGAGTTTGTAAGTTCTTTGGTTAGAAATTATAATTATATCAGTTAATACAATATTATTTAATGTGTTCCAATTTTTGTTTTCATAAAACAGAGTGAAAAGGAACTACATGGATAAAAGTGTGATAGGATCACATTCTACAAACTGACATACTATAAAAAAGGTGAAGGTTGGACGTCTGAAGAAGCGCAGAGTAATTATATATGTCTAAAATTTTGTTTAATTTTTATGTTTACTAATTTTTGAATTAAATATTGATTCTGTTTTTTAACTTTTAGAATAAGATGCAGGAGTTGTTGCAGAGCTCCTTGTTTGACGAAAATGGGCCAAATGTAAATGACATTTACAACAATGTCTTTGGAACAAGATCAGGCTACATCAAAGTTCTTAGGCATGGTCCTAAACCAATTGGGGCATCTCATCGCGACCAACATATATAACGACGCTTTAAGAGGAGAACCGGTTGCTTAAGTCTTCGTTACAATGTAATGAAGAAAAGTTAGATTGTACTGAACGAAAGTTGGCCAAACTTGAAAAGATGGTCAAACAAATACTAGGCTCAAATTATGAAATTAGTAGTGACGATGGAAACGACCCTTAATTTATACATAAGCTTTTTTGTAATTAACAATTAATGACATTTATTTTTATATAAAATATTGTTTATTTTAATTTTTGTTTAATTAATATAAATCAAAATATCTAAATATCACAAACAATACGATGGATTAAAATATTAAAAATAATCATAATTGAATATCCAATTTTTTATACAAATGTTTACAAAAAAATCAAAACTTGTCACCAAAACTTTTTAACAACATTATTCAAAATGTTAACAATAATTTTTTATAAAAAATTAAAAAAAACATAGCTAAAATGATTTTCCGACGATTCCAAAATCGTCACCAAAAGTTTTTATATATGTTATCTAAATCATTGCAAATAACATTTAGCTACGATTTGATAATCTTCGCAAATAACCTATAAAAATAGTCGCAAATTATCTTTATTTACATTCTGAAAACCGTCGCTAAAAATATTTTGCTACTTAAAAATTATCGTTGTAATATATTATTAGCTACAGGTAAGTAACGTAGCTAATAACTTAACTTTTATCCATGAATAATAACTGTCACGAATAGTCTTCTGCGACAATTGGTTTAAACCTCGCCTATCTCTTTTGGCGACTTACCATAAACCAAAGCAAAAATAATTTGCAACGATGTTCCAAACATGTCATTTAATATTTTGCTATCTGAATTTTGCAACGAAATGTTCGACAATTTTTTTTTATCGCTAAAAAGTTTTTGTGACAATTTTGTACTTTTATCAACGAAAAGATTCATCGCCAAATGTCCGTTCTATTGTAGTACCTGCGAGAGAGAGAGAGGACTCCATGTAGGCATGTTGCTATGTAGTTACTAATGTTTTAGTTATATGAGTACTTTCAAAATATGTAATATTTGAATTACTCAATATTTTTCATATATTCTTCAAAATAATATGTATATATATCAGGAGTTTCGTAAAAGTTTACCCCAAATGGTCCTATCAGTCAACACCAAATATCCACAGCAGAGGATGAATTGAAAGATAACTTCAACTACAAAATAAAGGGATATCATGCTGGATGTGAAGAACTTTGCTTTATTTGGAGTTTCCAAAAGCATGAAAAACTGTAGATTTCATGACATCCTAAACGGCAAGGCCTAGGCCTTTATCCCACCCAAAAAAGAAATCCAACAATAGTAGCAATGATTCAATAGGTGTTCCTCGTGCGCCAAAGCTCACTCTTTGTGGATCTCATCTATTCCCTGAATTAGAAAAGGGAAGTTGGTCAGGAGATTAACGAACAAGACTGAGATTGCCATAACAGTTTTGCTTTGACGTCTCTAACTTCTTATTGCATTTTCTATTAGGGAATGTTGCGAACTATATTTCCCTCTACTCACAGTATAAGAAAAGAATTGACTCCTGATTTGCACTATATACTTGTCATCTGAGTTTCAGGTATTCTAGCATAATTCTAACAGAAATTAAAACCTAATTTTACAAGTTAAGAATGCACAAACCTGATGTAATGCTTGGATTGTTGGATCTAAATCCCATTGTGTACAACTCCTGAGCTACCGATCTGGACTGAGTCCTTTAAACTTAACGATGGAACGGAGGCTATTCCAGGAATTCCAGGTACAGGAATAGAGTGTGTGAACGCTCTTCCAATAGAAGGAAAAAATGGTGGCTGTGGCACCGGAATAGGCATCCTTTGACCAGAGAGCCCAAACAAAGGTGAAGATGATACTAATGGTTTTTGCCTGCAGCCAACTCCCATATGCATCCTCATAGCCATCGCTGACATCTGAGCCAAATATGGTGTTTGCATGGATTGCATTCCTGAAGTAAACATTGCTGGAGACATGAAAAGTCCGGTCACCATTGACACCATCTGCCACAACAACCACAGTCATCAACTTATGAAACTTGGTTTCATGTGTATGAATCGAGACTCAAAGACGGAAAGATATATGCCTGAAACTGAAGCTGAAGCTGAAGTTGAAGGGTCTTCACGTATTCAATTGTTTCCTCGAGAACAGAAGCTTTGCCCACCTGAGAACAATATGCAACTAACCTAAACACAGAAAGGACTAAATCCCAATTTTTGAACTAATCGCGGGCTTCCCATTCTTCATTACTGTATGAGGCTATATTATGAACACGATTAGGAAGCTCGGAAGGTTACCGAAGCACATGCATAACCATGTCGCATGAAAGCACGAGGTTCAAATTTCTGACACCTTATTATTTCCTTTTAGTTCTCTCTATAGCAGATGTTACGGTAGAATCTGGTATTAGTGTCCTAACCACGAGGCTTAATTATCCAGAGAATGATACCTTACTGGAACTCGGTAGGAGATCCTTCAGTGCATGTATCCTCTTGTTGATCTTATCTCTTCTCCTCTGTATCCATAAAAGCACAAATTGTCGAGTTAAAAGTTTTTTCTTTTTCTTGTTTGATAGATCGCTAACACTGCTGAAGTGGTAACTCACCTTTTCAGATGGATTATGGATCTCTCTCGACTTTCTCTTGGCCCTTCTACTTCTCCAGGCTTCTGATTTTTTCTCACCCTCGATTTCTTCTTCGTCATCCTGTAACAGACAAAAAATTTCTCAGATCATTTATAGAGAAAGAAATCAAATTAACTATGCGGGATGGATTTTCCAGCTTTACTTACTTCACTTGGATATGCCGGTAACTCAATGTCTCCACTTTTAAATTTCAAGGAGTAAGTGGGATCAGTTGAAGCTTCGCGTGAGCACGTTGAATTAGCTGCAGCCATATGATCTCTATTTTTCACTAAACCGGGCTTAGCTTGGACTCTGTCTACTGCCATTTTTGATGCTGGAACAAAAGCAACACTAGGGCATTGTTTTCTTGCAATAACATCTTGAGGGAAAACAGCTTCAGATTGCTCATCTGGAGGTAACTCCATCTTACTTTTAGTTATTTTGAGACGAGAAGTTCGTTCATTTGGAGTTGACTGAACTGGATTACTGCAACCGACAGGAGGCTTCTCGTTGGTGGTTTCTAATTCAGGCCTTGGCAGGCGTGGACCGCTCACTGGTATTGTTGTAGAACCACTAGGCTGATCATGAGAGCTGAGTAGAGCAACTGGTCTCAAGGAGGAGGAAGTCTGCAAATCTGAGTGCTTATCATGATTTTTAGAATCCGGCTGGTGCAACTTTGAATCGTTGGGCAAATTACCAATTTTTGTCATCTGAGTCTGGCTTAATTTTGGTGAATTTCGTTGTTGCTCCGGGAGAGTTTCGTGTTTGTGACGACTCCAAACAGCAGAAAGCTGAGGGACTGCTACAAAATCAGGCATATTCCCAGATTGCAAATTTGTGGTTTTATGGAGAGGAACAATGCGTGGCTCCGTGATCTGATCACAAGGACTTCGCCTCGTATTCTCCAAAAATATGCTGAAACTTGTACGAGGCCACTTTTGACGTTTGTCATTAGTATTGTGATTGTCTTGCAAAAAGCTATCCTGCTTGGTTGGATCCTTATGATCAGGAAAGGACTCATCACCTGAAAAAGAATCTACATGCACGAGCCTTGGCCTCTTAGGAGGATGATTGTCTTTAATCCCATAGTTGAATTGAGTTTTAGGAGAGTGTGATAAGTAACCGATGCATGAGATAGTACCAGACCGTCCACGCACGAGGATCTCACCATTTTCGCACACTAACTCCATAAAATCATCACCAGTCCTGCATTGTGAATCTAGTCAGAGACTTTGAATATCAAAAGAGAGAGAAAAAAGCCAAAATGGGGCGCATGGAAATTTTTTCAAAAGCAGTCAAGGAATCTAAATTAGCCGACCGATTCATTCTAAGCTGAGTTGAATCGAACTACTCTTCTGCTCCCCAGGATTAAGGGAAACAAAGCAACCTGTCCTCTATACAAGTCGTCAGTGGAAGGATTGATCAAATTAAGCACTATATGCAACGTTTTCAGGTAGAACTAGATGTTGCATTAAGCGTTCACATTTTACCCTTTAAGTACAAGAGATCACAAAACGACAAGCACATCAAGGACAACCAGAAGAGAGTGGCTGATAAACCCTCAATACTGGGTGGACATTGCTGGATCAACCGTTCAGATGTTTATAAGGACTAAATAGGGATACCGGTGTGAGGTCTCCCATTCATATAATGAAAACCAATGAGTGGCGAATGGAGATTGACAGAAGAAAAACATAAAAAATATTGTCCTAAATAACACAGATATAACAATGATAAGACCGTGAAAGATTCCTAGGATGAATGGGTAAGGCTCTTCCTGTCTAAATGAGATCTCGGGTTTAAACTTTTTTTATATGTGCAGGTATTTAAAACTTGAGATTAGATTTTTGCCTCTCACAAAGGATCTATCCAATTTAAGTAAGAATTAATCTAAATATAAATGTCTTAAAAGTACCTTCTCTTAATTAGAAAAAACCTCACGGGCATTAAAAAAAAAAAAGATTCCTCGGATGAAAGGTGAGTTAATGGAATGTTTTACAGGAATTTGCGTAGCTCATCTGTACCCAAAATGGTAATACGGTATGGAGGATAGGTTGACTGTCCAATGGCTCAGAGGCTGGACCCACTTGGTGTTAGATGAAGAAGTACGCATTAATGTGTTCGGTCACGTCAGGTCATACACTCTGGGCCTCCAACTGTCACCTTCGAGGTCAGACTTCGGAGGATCACTTAATCTCTTCAGAAGGTCAAGACTGTCATGCTATCCCCGCATTTTCTCTTGTTCTGCTTTTCATGGTAGCAATGAAGTTCTATCACAAATCAATGCGACATGAAATCCTCACCGTTTGTGTTGGGCACAAGTCGCCTGCTTCAAACCCATTTTGCAGTTTTAATATCTTACCGAGTCGTTTACACTAGAGATTAGAAACTAAATAAGAAGTGCTAGGGATTTTATTTTATAGGAATATATGGTATACTTCGAGAGCGCCTCACATTTACTTGACTTGACCCATTTAATGCTGGAAAAAAATCTACTTCCATAAATTGCTAATTTAAGGTTTAACCTATTTAATATTAATGAGTACGTCCATTTTTTACTAAGTCTCATAAAAACTGAATCAAATGAAGTTAGAAGGATGTGTTTATAATTAGAATTCCAAAATTATCACTATATATTGTTGAGCTAGACTTAATTGCTTCATTGGCAATAATAGAAAAACGTTTATGCTACATGTTTTTCGGGCTGTCTAAAATTAGATATAATTATAAATAATAAGTTAAAAGTTATACTAATAAGTATATGTAAGGGAATAACAATTTTTTAATAAAAACAGAATAATGGGAAAAAAAATTTCTTGATTCTATCCATCTAGTTAAGAACTTTCCCCTTCTCGTATATCATTTTCATAATTGCGTGACAACTCTGCTGCCACAAAACAAAAACCTTTGTTTCCAAAGTAAATGCACAAATGCAGGTGTTGTACCTTTTCCCAACTTCTAATATCTTAAAAGAATCATTAAAAACCGAAGGTTGCCAGAACAGGTATACAATGACCTAGTACAGTACGAAAACGACCCACAAAATCCTGATAACAGATATTCTGTTTCCACTGCTCTATTTCCTTCTATTTCAATCCCATCTTTCTATTTATTGTAATAAATTGAACGGATGAAAATATTTTGAGAGTTACGGGGCAACAGGTCTGCTCACAAGAAACCTAACCAGCAAGGAAATAGTAAGATGCCGACGTTGACTTGAGGCACACAAGAGTTTGAGCACTTTAACAGAGACCCCCTAGCCAATGTACAAAACAAGTGGGACACTCTGCAACTTACACGATACAAGTTGGAGGTTCCTGCCTCGAAGGCTAAAACATCAAACCAGGTTCTCAAGTTTGACAAAGGGATGGTGGACGTGGAACCAAAAGCATGGACTTCACGTGCACCCTCGTGATAATTCATGTGGCTCTCTATTTCCCTGTCTGTACGTAAGTACTGGGATACGGTGCAAAACCACAGCCAATCCAATGTTTGGCAACGGATAAGAATTGATTGGCTATGAAAACATTCTCACTATTATGAATCTGATTGCCGGTCCCCACCAACAAGAATTACTGGATGTTGCGCGCAAGCAATCGACTTTCTTTCTGTTTTGATATCGTTCTTATGCGATTATCCTCTTTGATTAGTCGGTACCCAGGAAATAATGACCCAGTTCCAGTGCCAGTGCCTACTTTAGATAAACTAAAGAGTACAAGACAACACTATAATGCATCGCTAACAATTAATAACTAGATGTGGGCAAAGTTGATGGGAAAGGGGATTGTATGAAAACTTTTCAAGTTATGAATAGAAGAATTGGTTTTATATAGTGCAGTCGGAATAAAATTGACGGGCTAGCACAACTGTAGGATGTGCCCGAATAATAGAAAAGCACTGCAGCGCAGGATTGATCTCAACAACTAAATATCATCAAGATGAATTTAGCCATACGAATCTGTCTTCATTTTATTTTTCCCCGTAACCGTGATTACAGTATTGCTACTTAAAAGGTCTTAGTACACAAAGGTATAAAGGAGAGGACATCTGTCACGAGATAATAAGATTTAAAATCACTTTGTTTGGATGTTTTCAACTTTTCAGATTTTTCTTGATAGCAAGAAACAAGGTTATCACATTTAAGTTCATGACTCACAAAATATTCAATGCAAACAAGAAAAAAAAAGTCTCAATTGTCTCCGTTAACTTTCGAACAGAAAGGAAACTTGCTTTCATAAACTACATAGGCTGAAATCAAGAATCTTGATTAAAGAGGGCTGAACCCTTGGCCAAATCAGAATGCCTCCAGGAATTAACTTTTACTACAACTTAAGGGCTAGTCCTCGACGTAGAAAAAAGAATGTGAGATCAATTTCATAAACCTAAAAATGATTACTTACAGGTCGATTCATGTCAATTTAGAATATCCTCGTGCAAGCACTCTGCTATAGCACGTCTCAGCTGGAGCATCTTTTCCCTACCCACCTGTTATGGACATCAATCCATTGTTAGTATTTTATACATAAACTTACTTCCGTGTATGCTCATATTCAAAGAGGATGCAGAAAGAGTGACACCGGTAGCAACATTTGAGGGACGAGCAATTTTTCAGGGTTATTGTTACTAGTTCAAGCATTGTATGCGTGTTATATTCATGGAGCATGTCCAGCTCATAAGCTCCTCTATTAAATGAAACTTGGTGAAACACATAAATTTGGAATTCAAAAGCTACGCACTTGAGACTCTGGCCAATATTAATCCAGATTGCGCAGATCTGATTACCCACTTAGTTATTCCCAAAACAGAAAGCAGGAGAAGTAGAAATGACATGTGCAATAACTTGGTGTTCGTCATCTAGTAGATGACCTGTATTTAATTCAATTTAATAGGAAAATTAAGCTTGCCTTGTGCACCGCTGTTATTCTCCTTTCTGCATCATTGAGCTGTCTCCCGACCGCTTCTTCCACTTGCATGACAAGCTTTTGGTGCGATGCTCCTGCAATTACAGGTAAGCAATAATTAACATGAAGCATTTGGATTTGTCACGGTATCAATATATTGATCCACCTATTGTCTACGGTATAGAAAAATGGAAACACCAGGTCTTACAAAAACAGCTTAGAAATTACTAGGGTAAATAGAGTAATTGTCCACAGATAATTGTCAAACTCAACTCCTATAATTTTTATTCTATTTTATTATAGAATGCAATATAAACAGTGTAGAAAGATGCCAATGATCTAGCATCTATTAGCTTAATAAATAGTTAGCCGATTAGTATTCACACACATGGAAACTTTTGCAAGTCGAGTATTTACCACGGATGATCAGGCAAAACTGCAATTTCAACAAACTTGCATGTCTAAGTGCCCAAACTCATTTGCTAATCAGAGCGGTCAAATACATTCAAGAGATTCAACAAAACCATGATATAATTATATTTTAAAAGGTTTCCATACTTAGCCTTTTCACTGTTCCTTTCAGTTCAATCTGGTACAAATCTAGGCCTTCAAGTGTACTCTTGCAGTTTTCAAGATGCTGAGACATTTCTTCTCTGAATTTATCGTAGATCAACTTCAATTGTTCTTGTTGTTCTGCGTAGATGAAAAACCGAGATTTAATAACGGAAACAAGAGAGTAATATACCCATAAAACTATTTAGAAGTATTAAAGGAATGCACGCATTAAGACGCCAGAAATTGAGGTTAAATAGGGATCTTGTGTATGGTTCAGTGGATATGAGTAGCTAAAATTTGTTACATAACCATTATCTGGTACATAATTCATATTCATTTTGCAAGTTGTAGCTTTAGAGGCACAAGCCAATGAATTATATTACTATGGTAGAAACTTGTGCCGCTGTTAAACAAGAGAAAAGGCTCCTATTGTATACTGTTCAGTATTCCTGTCACAAGATGCATGCCTGACTGATCAAATAAAAACAAAATCTAGACTAATTCAAATAAGGGCTTATGCCGTCCTACTAATGTTCAGCTTTGCCAAGCGCGCAGTTTTAGGAATTCATTACCTTGGAATCTTACTTCCAGGTCTTTTCTTTTTAACTTACTATCGCTTCTCAGCTTCTCCCTGATACGTGAGAAAGATCAGAATCGACTACACCCAAGAAGCTTATTTCTCAACAAAAGAAAGTGGCGACTGTGAAATACGTACAGATCTGCTTGGATTTGACAATCGATATTCTGCAACTGGAGATGTATATCCTCAGAAACAGACATTAGAATTTCGGAGGATTTCTTTCTGGTCAACAATGTCAATTTTTTTCTGAAGTTCTCTATAGACAGTGTAAAGAGCATGACTACCCTGGAACATTGTAGATCAAAAGAAATGAAAAAAAAAGGCTAATGATAAAAGGCTTTATCTGTGGATCTAGTAAGGAATATTATCAATGATATTTTAATCAAAGTCAACCTCTCTAACTCATCGCCTTGGTTTTGTTCTGAAGGCTCGGGGGTGTAATCGCTCTCGTCAGTGCCTAAAAGTTTAATGCAGAAAGAAACGAACTCATTAAAGAGTAAACATGATGGCAAGACGATCGGTTGTACATTGAAAGAGCGGGGGGGAGCATTTGTATGCCAAATGACTATTGCCTTTTGGAGTGGGTGGGGTGGGACTGAATTTGCCAAGTCTACGGCCCTCTTGATGGCGGAGCCTTTTAGTTGGATGAAATGCGCATTTCGATGTCTCTGGAGCTGCACTTGGAGACGAAAAGAAATCTCTTTCTATAACACCTGAAAATGGAGATCCAATAAGTGCAAGATTATGTATCTCTACGTACTAAACTAAAGAGAAAAAGGTTGGCGGAGAAAAGAAGGTTAACAAAAGTGATGATGATTTCCGCCAAAAACAATGGATACTGACTGCTGAAAATATGTAATCATAAACTCTGCAGCCTCGTTGCAGTGATCAGCTCAATTACGCTGTCTGATTATTCTGAATAGTTGATAATTAGTTGGTTCTTCACTAAGACAATGAAATTCCTAAACGGTAATCATTTTGGCAATTGGTCTCGCAACACAACTCGTTCTATATATATTTTCATGTTAGTAAAATTATTGTAGTCACCTTTCATAACTGCCACTCCTTCAGAGCTATCAGAGCTTCTCTCTTCGGATGATGAAATTGAAAGATCATCCGCTCCTTCATCTTTTCCATTACCAGGCGAATGTTTTCTTTGTGGAGAATTACTAAGTTCTTCTGCCTCATCCTGAAATTCAATAATGAAATTCAAAAGTATAATAAGATAACATTTCAACTTAGAGTACTTAGAGCGACTAAGCATACTGCTTTTATCTACTTAAAGATTATCTCAAGATGCAGAATCAAAATTAACCTCTGAGGCATATCCATAGTAAGTAAACAGCAGAAACTATCACACAGAGATGAAATAACATAGCATACATATACTTTTGAATGAGCATTAGGATAAGAACAATCTTCCTTCGAAGTCCGCAAAGTGCTGAAGCTGCGAATATTTGCTACACTAAAAGTCCTCTCTGATAGTTCAGGTCTGGGAATGTACTGCTCTGTCTGGTCTTCTTTTGGTGCTGAGCTAGGAGAAGAACTAAATGCAGGTAAACCGATTCTGAATGTAGGACTTTGGAAAGTTTCCTGTGGATTCAGATTGTTGTTAGAGAACAGATTATCAAATTCATTTTGTTGATTTCCATTTTCGTGTCCTGCTTGACTATTATATTCCTCCTGCTGATCTGCCGCGGGTGTCCACGGAGATTGATTGGTGTTTTTCCCTGGAGATTGATAAGTGCGTTCCCCCGGAGATGGATGGGAGTCCCTTACTGCAGATTCATGGGTATCATATTTATGATTTTTGTCTTGCTCTGGAGACTCATGAATGTCTTTGTTTCCGTTCTGCTCAGCAAATTCCTGAATATTTTGCTTGTTGTTCTGTTCAATATGATCATGACAACTCTCAGGAGGACGGTCTTGTGAACTACCTACTTTATTGGACAGTGAAGAAACTTTATGGGAAGGAAGAAATGTATCACTTCTATATGTTACTCCAGGAATCACATCAGCATTGCTCTTCTCAGTGAACAAAATCTTTGGCGTAATTCTAGAGCTCTTTCTGTGGCCTTTCTTCCTACTAGACAACGATGAACTTCCACTAACATTTGTATCCGTCTTCCCAAGCAATCCTTCTTGAAAGGAGAAGATGTTCTCTTGCAGTATCCGTCTACAACCAGAGGTCAACCCGACTCGTTTTTTCTCTGCTTGCGGTTTGGTTGAAGCTCTTTTTCGGCTCAACGAACGGGTTACTGGTCTTTTCCGTTTATTGTGGGGGCTATCTGAATCAGTTTCTATGGTATCTGAATTCTGTCTTGGCTTGACCTTTTCACCATTCTTTTGGTCATTTACATGCTCTGACTTTGAATCTTTGACACCTACATCACAACTGTGAAAATTAGAAGGTTGACTCTTTGGTGAAGAGATGGTACCGATTATCTCTTGTAGCTTCATTCTCAGAGTTTCCGTTCTTCCATTCTCATTTTTGTCCTGCGATACTCCTTTACCCGAAACATGGACCCCGTGAACAGTTGCAAATGAAAGCCCCTGTGAATTATGTGGATTTCCACCATTACCTGCCTTCCTTTTGTAAGTAAGCCCGCCAAAGTTCTTCCGTTTGCCATCACCAGATTGTAAAATTGAGGTTTGATTTGTGAATAACTGCATGGAATGTGCTACTGCAACTTCCTTTACTTTGCAATACTTGTTCCATCTTCCATCCGCTGGTGATAAAATGGAAGTTCCTTGTGCATGAGAAAAATTTTCGGAAGTCAGATTCTGCGGAAAGTAGGGTTTAGTAGTAATCCACCGGGAACCTGCTTTATCTGGAGTTTCTGTCTGTCTCCCTTCTTGATCATCAATAACAGCTTTCCCCTTGTTTGTCACTTCAATATTTTTTTGTTTGCTAGAATGCTCCTTTTGTGAATTTGGTAGTAAAACCTCATCTTCCTTTGTAACTTCGAATCTTTTCACCGTAGATGAATCTACCATGATTCCAATTGACATCTTTCTCAATTGGCTGGATGGTCGGTAATCACTGCCAAAACTTCGAGAATCTCTTGTTGGGTCCTGAAATATTATTCATAAGAGATTACTTATCTAATTTCTCCATAGTTTACAAAGTTACACTCGGGAAATAACCTGGAATAGGAATTGACATTACATTCACTAATTTAATAGCCTTTTGATTTCTATCAATTTGAAAATGTTTTTTGTTTTTGTGGGACAAATTTGATGGGCCATCAAAGCCAATCAACAGCACTAATTCTCAGAGATTGAACCTGGCAATCAGTCATAGCAAATCACAGAAGGTAAATAAACCAAATAAAAGCGCTTAAGCACAGCTGAAACATGGTTCATTAAAATAAACAAGACTCCATTGATGCACAAATGCGTCGTAGTTTTACAGATAACCCTGACTAAAAGATTGATAAGCTTGTACTCGAAAATAAAAACATGACTTCTGTTCAGTGCTTACAGTGTGCGGATTCCGTCTGATTTCAACCGCCATTCTGATGTCTCGGCAGATAAGGTGTGAAATGGATGCTGCCAGAAGCTATAAGCCAAAGAGAAAATAAAGTAAATTGTATGGATGAAAGATATATATTGAGGAAGATAACAACTGAAGATCTCAATGGATTTGCTAGTAATGTAACGTAGAAACCAGGAAGTCTCCGTGATATCATTCTCTTAACTATCAAAACTAACAACAATTTGTGGAACAGATAAAATCACTACAACGCTTTCTAATCCGCACTGCAGCGTCGATGATACGACTCGTAAAATTCAAATCCAAACAAAGCAAATAACACAAAAACCGACTTCAAAAGTCTCAAAAAACCGCATGAATTTTTCTTAAAGGCATCTGCCTCTGAATAGATTGAGATTGGACGAAATAAACTAAGAGCAAAACTCAAAAAGCGGCATCAAAGAGCTAAAACGGCACGTATAAAGATGATGAGGACGCAAGAGAACTGAAAGAGATAACTTGCCGGTCGATTTGCCGTCGATAACTGAATGGATCGATTTTCAAAGACAGAATTGCAAGAAGAGGAAACGAGATTTATTGTGAAAAGGATATAGTTCAAGGATTGGCGATTTGGAGGAACTGGAGAGGGTTTTTGAAATTTTCTATAAATAAAAAAAAGGCGGGAAATGCGGAAATGTGCTTTTGCTGACGCAGAATTTCCATAACGGCCCGTTCATTCTAACTTATCTGTGGTGCGCAGCGCGCACACATCCCTTATCCCTGAATAGACGATATTACCCCTATGATAAATTATATCTGGCAATGAACAATCTGCTATATGGACAGACACTGTCCGACTTGTTACTTTTTTAAAAAAATTGGTAAAATTATATCATTTTATCATTATTTATTGGGCCTCAGGTCGAATTAGGCCCAGCCCTTTTTTCTATCCCTAGTTTGTTACGATCAATACATTCATTAAAATAGTCGTGAAATTATATTCTTCTCAATTTTTAAACAAAATAAGCATCATGTTTGTGTGCATATTTATTTATTATAATATTTATCAATTTTTAAAAAAACATTACACTAATTAAGAATAAGCAAACTTAGCTAGATAGTACCATTATCTAAATAAAATAAAAGAAAAAGAAATTTGGTTCAGCCGGATTCTGACGAGGCTGTACGTTGCCGTTTGGATCCATGGAAACAGTTGTTGAATACGAGAATTCTGGCTTAAGGATTCCTGCAAAACAAAGAAGGCACGTCGGGGGTTGTTTCCCGATAGGCC
>JANQAP020000094.1:3540821-3551905 GCA_026874005.2 Erythroxylum coriaceum
AAGACAATACATCTTCACCAAGATAGTCCACAAAAATAATACCATTTATACTTTGTTAAGTTGTATGCTATAATTTTTTAAAATAAATATCCATGAGAACGTTATTTTTATAACAAAGGAGCAATTAAACTTGAAAGGTTCTCAAGAACCAAATTTTCCTTCTTTCATCCTTAAGAGATAAAGGACGGGCTATCCTTGTGGTAGAGAAAAATTATGAGAATGCTTTCGTCATTTTAATTCAAAGGGATCTTTTTTTCTTCTTTATATATTCCTATCAATGTGTAATGTGAATGAAGTTGGGGTGTCTTATGTGTATGAAAGCCAGGTATCATTGAGTTATAAATATCCTTCACACGAAAAATAAAGATATGGCTTTGTCTTTTATGTGGAGCCAGAGACAAGCCGATGATTCTCATTTCTCAATGCTCCTAACCAGTTATATTAACTACAGAAATGTTTGGTTTTCAGTGAGAAATAGGGCATCTTCCAGGCCTTGACCAGTCTTTTCCATACCCGTTAAACTGAGATTTTTTATATATATTTTTATGTATATAATATATGTTGATCATTGTCTGTGAAGTATTATAGCCATTTAATGTATATATGTTGATCTTTTTGTATTCTTATTAGTCTAATTTATAAACAAGAAGAAAGAGAGGGAAAGAGAACTTTATTGCCTTTCCAATTCCAAATTCCAAAAAGTTGGTATTAGTCTTGAATATTGTTTGTTAAATGAGAAATAATATGATATATAACATTATTTTCACATTTATTTATGAAAGCTGTTTTTTTTAATTTGACTGTTATATTTAACTCACAATGAAAACGCAGATTAAATATCATTTTGTCTGTTTAATAGTTATGATTTTCATTTTATGTTCTGATTTAAAAAAAACTTATTAAATATGTATCAATTAAAATTTTATGATTTTTAATGATAAAGAACTATAAAGTCGTTTGCTATGATTGATTTAGTACAAAGTAGAGACCGGAAACGGCAGGCTGCTGACTTCCGCAAGTATTGTTGTGATTGATTGGGCACTAACACCAATCTCTTTTAACTAGTTTGCCTAAAGCTAAAAGAAAAGTAGAGAAAAACCTTTGTTTGCCGTGGAATTTCAATCTCTGTTTGTCTTTGAATTGCGTAGAATAGATTCATGTCATTTTGATAGACTTGGAAATGTAATGCTGGATCCGATGACCAATCTGCAAAGGATATCTGTCTAGTAGAAAAGGAGACATGATTACATAAAGGTCCAAAATTTACGCGTGAAATTTGTATCTCTTGTTGTGGGCATAAGATGAAAAGAAATTCACTGCTTTTATTGTCTTTCCGAGTTCCCTTTTTCTTTGATCAACATCGCACCAAGGTCCCCATTCATACTTGGAGGCTGTGGAATGGCTTGGAACTGACCCTGTAACTCATGTTCAATTCTATTAGTCCAGTCGAGAGAGTAATCAAAAGCACCTATTCTACAGTCTCCACTTGTATATGTATCGCCGCACCTTTTGTAACCAGTCCCATTAAAACTTTGTTCTCCAAAATTACAAGAGATAGCAATGTTGTGCTAGTAGACCTTCCCTCAAGAAATAATGAAATATAGTCTAACTTTATCAAATTCATATTTTTACTAACAAAAAGGTTTTATTTTAATGTTATTTATACTTTATAATTACCATTTATCTACATTACTTATAATTATATTTATATCTTCCTCACTCTACAACAAAAAGTATTCATAATAACGTATATTTTAACACATTTAGGTCTCTGTACTTAATTAAGTTAATAATGTATATTGATTTGTATTTTAATAACGGCATAAATTTGAATATATAAAAATTAATATAGTAACCTATAATAATTTTAGTGTGGTTATATCCAAATTATTAATTTAAAGACTCAACCTTAGTTACTTAGTATCTAAAAAATTACATATATAAGTTGTAATTAGTTATACAATTATAATATAACATTTATGATAATATTATGCTTCAATTTCCTTATATCTCTTTAAAATTTTAGAACTTATCTTTTTTGTTTGTTTTAAAAGATTTAATTAATTTTAACCTTATCTCTTATTGTCTGAAAGATTCCTCCGTTAATTTCTCTTAATTTCCTTTACTCATCTTTTCCCTTTAGTTAAAACACACGATGTTCCTAAAGGAACTGTGAAAAGTATGTTGTCTTTTTTTTTCGTATATTAATGAAGGCTTTTAGGCCTTAATATACAAGTGAAATTATAGTAGATATGTGGAAATGTACAACTGAAAAATTGATACATGTCTAGAATATAACTAATGATCTTACCACTAAAAATTAACAGTTGAGATCCTGAGGTAATCTGATGTTATCATTCCCCCTCAAGATCATAATGATGTGTAATTGTGAGCTTGTCACGAAGACGTAGGAACATTTATGAAGGCAAAGCTTTAGTCATAATATTAGCAATTCGAAGAAAAGATGAAATACGTCTGATGAAGAGTGCTTTACTAACAACCAAGTCTTGAATAAAATAGACATCAATCTTAATGTGCTTAGTATGAGCATGAGTGATTGGATCAAAATTAAGGAATGTGACACCAAGATTGTGACACCATAGTGTGGGTGTGAAACTAGATAAACTAATTTTTTTTAGTAGAGAAGTGATTTAATAGAGTTCCACCGTAGCAAGAGTAGTGCTTTGGTATTCAGCTTCAGTACTAGATCTGACAACATTAGGTTATTTCTTGACACTCCAAGATATCATATTTGGGCCAAGATATAAACAATATCTAGAGGTATAACAATTATCATCTAGACTAGCAATTCAATCATCATCCTAGTAAGCAGATAAGGTAAGTGAGGATGACCTGAGGAAATAATGCCATAAGATGGTGTGGAACAAAGATGATGGAGGATTCGTTTAATCGCAATCTAGTGAAAATCAATAGATCAACGTAAAAATTGAGGGACTTTATTAACAACAAATTGAATATTAGGACGAGTGAGGTAGAGATATTAAAGAACACAAATAATGCTTCTATACTAAATGGGATCAAAAAGTGGTTTGCCATGATTTTTGGAGGTGGAGATAAGGTAATTGGAGTGTGGATAGGTTTGGAATTATTAAGACTAGTCCAAAAAAAAAGATTTTTTATGTATTTGATTTGAGTAGGTAAAAGACCTATGGACGTAGTAGTGGCTTCAAGACTAAGAAAGTTATGGAGCATGCCTAAGTTTTTAATGGAGAAAGTGTGGTGAAGATTATGTATAAGAGAGGAAATGAAGGAGGGTGAGAAACCTATAACCAAGATATCATCCACATAAACTATGACAAAGGTTGTGTGACATGAGGTGGAGTTAATAAATAGAGAAGGGTTAGATTTGGAGGAAGTAAAGTGGAGTTTAAGAAGTTTCTGACTTAGACGAGAAACCAAGCTCGAGAAGCTCGTTTAGACCATATAGGATTTGTGTGTCTATGGGATGGGAAGATGGTGGTAGTTGAGGTGGAGGTGGAGAAGGTGGAGGGGGAAAGTGTGGAGAAGATTGAGGAAGTGGGTTGAAAGGCAAAGGAAGTTAAAGAAGGTTTGAAGAAGAGGATGGAGTCACTGTAGGTGAAGAGTGAGCATAGAGAGAGTCATGTTCATGGAAGCAAATATGGTGAGAGATATAAAGTTTGCAGGTTTAAGGATCAAAGCATCGATACCTTTTATATTGAGAATAGTAGCCAAGGAAGCCATATGGACTAGATTTGGGGGTTAATTTATTGGGACTAGTGGAGCCTAGAAAGGAAAAATAAGTACATCCAAAAACTCGCAAATGAGAGAGATTAGGTGGGATGGTGAAAAGGGATTTATAAGGAGATTTGTAATTAAGGACATGGTTAAGCAATAGGTTAATGAGATAGACATCAATAGAAAAAGCTTCAAATAAGAAAACCTTAGGAAGGGAGGCATGAAGAAGAAGGGTGAGGCCTGTTTCAGTAATGTGATGAGTTTTTCGTTCAATAAGACCATTTTATTGAGGAGTGTGGGGGCATGAAATACAGTAAGTAATACCATTTATGGTAAGGTGTTAAACAAAAACGCTTTTGATAAGTTAAGAGCTTTATCGTATTGAAAAGTTTTAATGGTGGTGGAGGAAAAAATTTATTTGTGGTTTTAAAAGTTTGAAATGTAGTTAAGGTATGAGATTTACGAGTGAGAGGAAAGATCCTGGGATATCGACTAAAGTCGTCAATAAAAATGATAAAATATTTATAACCAGAAAAGGATTAAGATGGGAAAGGTCCCCAAATATTACAACAAATAAGTTGTAAGGACTTGGTGGAACTACAAGAAGATGATGACCAACTCGAATGACCCAGACATTGAAGTCAAAGATCTAGTGAAACCAGAGTGACTGTGTAGGCAACAAGATTTTTAAAGTACAACGAAATTTTTATTAGGTAAAGATTATTATGGATGGAACCTGCAAAGAGTAGTATCTTAGTTTGAAAGTCCTTCATAACATAATAAAAATGGTTAAATTCAATAAGACATGAGTTATCAGTAACAAATTTAGCAATCAATAAAAGGTTAGTAGTGAGACGTGGAACTACTAAAATATTACAAAGATGAAGTGGATGAATTTATGTAGAAAATGTAGAGAGACCAGTAAGAGGAAATTAGAAGAGTTTGGTCATTACTGACAATAACTTAGTTTGAATCATTATACGGAGTTATAAAATCCACAACATGAGTATTAGGTGCCATATTGGCAGTGGCACCAGCATCAGATAACCATTCAACGACATTATTGGAGTTGAAATATTATCCATGGTATCATGAATGTTCAAAATAGAGAAAGCAATGCTGAGGGAGGTAAAATCAGGAGGGGGCCCAGTTGGACGATTTCTAGACTCAAAATATTGAAAACGGTAATGGGATGTAATATGGCCTTGCTTCCAGTAAATTTGACATTGGGTAGGTGATTTAGGATAATTAGATTTAGACAGGGTGTCCTAGTGTAAGTAATAAGGATAAGGTTCGAAACTGGGGTTGGGTTATACCAAGTTTGACTTCGGTTGGGGAGGTGGGACATAAGAGTTGGCTAATTTGGGATGCCTGTATTAGTGTTGGAAACTAGGTTAGAGAACCCAAAGGAAGGTCCAGTTCACCAGGGGTTATTAGAAAAACTGTTAAGGATTTCTGCCTCCATTTTAATGCATGCCCCTAGGATTTGTGCAAAAGCTAGTCTCACTTTGCCCATTTCGAGACTGGCAGCCAAATCTTCTATTAGAGTAAGATGCCAGAAGTACAGTCTCAATTGAGTGGGAGGTACGATATGCTAGGAGCTGCTATTTGTGAATGAACAGTCAAGCACGAAGGTCCAGGAAGCTGACGAGAGAGCCATGATGTTCAATTGCTGTAACAAAGGATTCATACTCAGTACGGAGGCCATTTACGGTGAATAAAGATTAAGTTGTCATCCGAGATGTGATCTTTGATGGCGACAAGTTCTTCGATTGTAGTGGAGATAATGTTTAACAAGTCAGAGACAGAAGACACTCGTTTCTTAAGCATTTGGAGTTTGTGAAAGAGTAGTGACCGTTAGGACGATGAATGCTAGTTCAAGAATGATCCAAAGATCACGAGCTGTAACACAGTTGGGAAAGATGAGCAATGGAGTTGGAGAGGGACACCGTGAGAAAACAGTAGACAAGGAGGTCAAATTTTTTGTCAGTTAACATTTTGGAGATGTGTGATTAATGTAGGGATTTTTTGCCGAGAAGGCCAGAGGTGGTGAGGACAGCCCGGACTTGATTTTTTCAGACCAAATAATTTGTTGTGTCTAAAGGTGTGATTGAGAAATATGTTAATTGATTGAATGGTAGAATATGAGTGGTGTGTTATACCATTGCTGTTTTGTAAGTTGTAATCCGTAATGTTGATTGTGCGAAGCAGGACGGAAGAGAATGAATGTTGGAATGTTTTCGTATAGAATGTTGTTGCTTGCCCATGTATTAAAAAATGAAGGTTTGGATGTTTAATTTTATGTATGCTGTGATCCATATAGGAATTGTAAAAAGCTTGTTGTATTTTTCATATATTTGTGAAAGGCTTTTAGGCCTTAATATACAGTAGATAGGTGGAGATATACAATTGAAAATTTGATGCATATCTAAAATACAGCTAATGACTTTATCAGTAAAAATTTAGGTAATCTGATGCTATCAGTTCCCATGAAATTAAGTATGACAACATATAACTTGTATTTATATAAGGTTTAGATCTTAGACTTCGTTGAAATGTACCATAAAGACCAAACAGTGTGATTACTTTCCCAGGTACACAATAGTTGACAACTTGGTACCAATGATCGTGACCTGTTTTGCCATCAGGCCTTCAATAAATATGATGCATAATTTTAATATCAGATTATATGATACATAATTTTATGTTGATCCTGCCTAGAGATAGGAGCCGAGTAGATTATTTGAGGTTGGGTAATTTTTACAGATGGTGGGATTAGGTATTCTAGCTACCGTCAGATATCACAGTTGACCTCCAGACGCGGACTAAAATGTCACTCCGTCATCTTTAACGGAGCTCAACCCCCTTTCTTAGGTTAACGGAGTCATGACGTCATCTATCCCGGGAAGAATAGAAAGCGGCTAGTCTTCTCGGTCGCTTAAGCTTGTCTTTTTCTATTTTGTACCACCAAATACAAGTTCACTCTTAGTTGAAGAGCCTACACAACTACTACCACGCCTCTGTATGTACTTACTCTTTCTCATTTCTTCTTCGCTCTCTCTCTCTCTCTCTCTCTCCCCTTCCCCCCGACTGGCTATTTCTGTCATGGAAAAACATGGACGTGAATTGACGTTCTTGCACTCCGGTGACTTTCCTCTGGGGAGCTCATGTGCATCCAATCACGAAAACAACAGCTCCATCGATCATAGCAAGCCCGTGATCAAGGAAGTTGATTTCTTTTCATCAAGTGATAGGATTGATGCAGTGTTGTCTCGTGATCAAGATACCAAGAATGGATCGTCAAGTACTCTAGTTGATACCCTTGTAAATGTAAGGTTTTGCTGCCTTTTATCTCATACCCTTCTTGTCTTTTTTGTTTGTTGTGAAAGGTTTGGAGGTCTAAAGTTATGATGGACATAAACAAACCTGTGTTTACTTCGGATTGACTTTTGTTTTTGTCTTGCAGACCGGACTGAATCTTCACACTTCAGGTTCTGGGACTTGGAAAACAGAAAGTGACCATAAACCCAACAGTGAAGTGAGTTATGCATCTTAATTGTTCGGAATCTATCTGATTTTCCCATGTTATTCATTCAGACAAAGCATTTATATGTGTTTAACTGTGTATTACCTTTTTATATTCCAAGTTGAATTTTCAAGGATAGAGATTTGGTTATTTCGCAGCTGAGTATAGCACAAATCGAGCTGGACAGACTACACAATGAAAATAAGAAGCTGAAAATCATGTTGGATCAAGTTACCAGAAGTTACAAAGACCTTCAGACTCAGTTACTCATGGCAATCCAAAAACAGGCATATGGGAATCGGGAAGAGCAGGTGATGATTCCGTTCGTTTACATCTTCTCAACTAGATTGGTCTTAGAATAAAGAGGAAGAGCCAAGCATGACCAATTCATTGCCTTTTCTATTATCATCAAAGCCTAATTGACTGTTCGAAGTTTCTTGAAAAGAGAGATTAACCAAAGAAATCCAAAGTATCTTCTTTTATTCATAAAGAAAGAGGTAACGTGCTTCACTTGAATAGGAAAAACGTGCTTGCTTGATCCGCTATCACTTCTCATTTTCTTAAAAAGCACACTTTTTCCAACTTTAGTTCCAAATCCACTAGCAGAAGAGAAATTTCCATGTTCTTTTCTATCTTAAATAAGTAACTTCTATTGGATTTCGTCTTGATTCAGGCAAGACTTTGATCAACTTCTTATATATATATATATACACTAGTTTCATGTTCACCAGACGGCAGAATTGCCACGTATCATCTTAAACTATCCGGCATGGGCGTTACTAGCTTGCAGATATAGAATCATACATCTGACGTCCGGTAAATGCTGACAATGATGACTGATCCCCCATGAAATCCAATTTCCTGAGTGCTTTCATAAATTCTATCAATATCTGGATTAGTTTTGAATTTAATACGAAGAGATGTTTCTGTATTAATTTCCATAGTTTTTGAATCACGTCAATGATTGATACAGAAGGGTGATCAGAGAGGGATGTCAAGTGCCATTCTGTCAGCCCAACAGTTTAAGGACCCACGGCCACCTGCCACATTAGATTTCAGTGATCCTTCTATGTCTGACGAGAAGACACAAGAAGTGTCGGCTTCTCCAACACATACAACAGATGCCATGTCTCAAATTCCTGGAAAGCAACCTTCCATTGAGGACCGTCTCGATCAAACTTCTCAAAGCTGGGGATTGTCTAAAAGCTCGAAACTAGACCAAGGCAAGTCCGGTGACCAAGTCCATGATGTTCCTTTCAGAAAGGCAAGAGTGTCTGTACGTGCACGATCGGAGGCTCCTCTGGTGAGCGTTGGCAAATTGCACACAACCTTAGATACTTAATGACAGATTTCTGAACCTCACTCAACAGTTTAACGTTAGTTATCAATGTCTCGGTTCAGATCAGCGATGGATGTCAGTGGAGAAAATATGGACAAAAGATGGCCAAGGGTAACCCTTGTCCTCGTGCCTATTATCGTTGCACTATGGCTGTTGGATGCCCAGTTCGTAAGCAGGTATATGATGATCCATGTTCACTAGTGAGAAATGTTGGTGATTGACAACTGCATTTGTCATCAAGTCAACTTAAAATATATGAAAATTTGTCATTTCCTTAAAACATGATGACCAGACAACTTAAACTAAGAAACCGGTATTCCTGAAGTAATTGCTTCCGATGATATTTTACAGCCATCAATATGGTTGCTGACAACTTGACCGCATGCATACATAAATTTGTCTGTGTGTTCCCTATATTAGGTCCAAAGATGTGTGGAGGACAAGACGATTCTCATTACAACATACGAAGGGAACCACAACCACCCTCTTCCACCTGCAGCAACAGCTATGGCCAATACTACTTCAGCAGCAGCAACCATGCTTCTTTCAGGTTCAACTACAAGCAAAGAATCTATACCATCTTCCAACAACATCTTCCCTTCGCTGCCTTACGCTTCGACAATGGCTACTCTATCAGCCTCCGCGCCATTCCCCACCATAACTCTCGACTTGACACAGAGTCCAAGTACTGCAATGCCCTTCCTTCGCGTCCCTCAATCACCTGCCACATTTCCTATTTCTTTGCATGGCTGCTCTCAACTTCTAGGACATCCCATATATGTTCCCCCAAAGGCACAGGCAATCACAACTTCGCCGTTAGGCCAAAGGCACGCTTCTGTGGTCGACACTGTCACTGCAGCGATTGCTTCTGACCCGAACTTCACGGCCGCCTTAGCAGCAGCTATCTCATCGATTATCGGTGCACCGAGAAGTGGAGATGGAGCAGACAACAATGGGGTATCTGCAATGCCTGGTTCTCCACAACTTCCTCAATCTTGCACGACATTTTCCACAATCTAGGGCGACCGTTGTACGTGGTTCTCGTCTTGAATAAGTTGCCAAGTCTTATCTTTTTGTTTTCACTTTGTTGTTCTTTTCTCTGAAAAATCTTATGTGAGCTTGGCACATGCATGAGAGGGGAGATGCATGAAAAGTTGTCCAAATTAAATCCCTCTTGTTGAGCCCTTGGAAGAGCCGGCTTGGCTGGTTCCACATTTGGATACAAGGAATTAATCAGCGGAACAACAACTAGAAAGAGAGAGATTTATAAGATAGTAGGATGTATATGTAATTAATTTGTTATATGCGATTCTTAATACTTTTGATAGTTGGAGAGAACACTTCTAGTTCTCAAAGAGTACGGTGACTTTTAGAAAGCGCAAAGATGGGTTTAAAAATCCGCAGACAAGCAGGATGAGGATGGTATGTATATTATTGTTGGCATTGTACGTAAATAAAGTCATCTCGAACATATGTGAGATAACAATAACTGTTCATTGACATTCCCTCTGTTGACCTAAGGATTATACGTGGGCGATTTGGTCCTTCTCAGCTTACATTTGTAACCATAACCGCGTTATATTGTGAAAATTCTGAACAGAAGCGTAGGTTCAACTTGAAGAGTCTGGATCTTTTGTCCAATTTTATGATATTTTATTCTGTTAATTAAATTTTAGCCATTTATTCATATAGGTTTTACGTAAAACTCGCATAAATAAATAATTAAAATTTATAAAATAGAACAAAATATCATAAAAATTGAAAAGAGTCCGACTTAGTCAGCCAAATGGCCCAGTTTTTTATGTTGTGAAGCCCAGAAAACAGCAAGTATAACAGTTGGATGGCTTAGATATTCGATACCTGGAGCAAACAAGGATTGGCCTACAGCTAGTCCCCTAGGACAGAGAGTTTCCACAGAACTTCATTACGTCTATTTGGAGTAAAGACAAACCTTTCCAGATTCCACTGACATATAAGATTCCAAAGGCCAAAGTGGTACGAGAATCATGGAAAGCATGTGGAATGGTGTTCCAAGAAACCGTCCAAGTTCAATGCACCTCGTACTAAAGAATCAGGCCCTCGCCGTGGCTATGTTCGATAGTGCTAATCATTTAACTCTTGCTATATATGTGTGGGTATGTGCGTGTGTGTGACCATGAGTATATGTTAAGATCCGAGGTGAAGAAGAGTAGTGGTCTGATCTCTACTAATGGTTTGGAGTCACCGGGAGTTCCTCCTGCCGCTTCAGTAGTCCGAAATCTTCTTATGTATGTCAAGTGCATTGCATTGTGCTTGCAATTCGACACACTGAAGGGTTTGGAGGAACTCTGGGTGTCACTAAGCTTGTTAGGAGGTAAGTTTGCACACATAAACCTAGTATCGGTCGTAGCAAAAAGCAGAAGTTTACACTGCTCAAACATGAGCCACCAAATTGAGCCTTCTTTAATGAACGGCGGAGAGAAGGCTGTACTAATGAAGATCCTGCATAGGCAACATTACTAA
>JANQAP020000095.1:132217-143851 GCA_026874005.2 Erythroxylum coriaceum
AGAGAGAGAGAGAGAGAGAGAGAGAGAGAGAGAGAGAGAGAGAGAGAGAGAGAGAATTGTGAATAATTGATCATTAAGTAATTTTAGTCTGCTAGCTTTATACTAATAATAAAGGTAAGGTTAAAGAGCGAGAATAGTAGCTATTTGAGATAGTGACCTAATTAAGTAATAAGTGAAGTTAAAGAGTGAGAATAGTAGCTATTTGAGCTAGTGAAGTAATTAAGTAATAGGAAGTATTCATGATAAGGTGTTTACTCTCACGTAAGAAAGCTTGACAACTTTTCAAACAAGCTTCTGAATGTTTTTGTATTGCTTAAATTTGATGTTTTGCTTTATGTCAATAAAGAGTATGAACATGTTTAAGAGTTGAAATACTTTTCTCATGCATATTTAGTTTACACTTAGAGTTTAATTTTGTGAATTGAGTTGAAAATTTAAAGAATTATAAAGTGAATTGAGTTAGTTTATGAATTGATATAAGTAGCTTATTACTTAACAATTTGATGACCTTAGCAATTAAATAAGTAGTGGAGAATCTTGATCAATATATTTGATTTGTTTACTACTTTTTTCTTTGGAATTATATACTATTTGAGTTAGGATAATAAAATTGACTAACTTGAGGACAAACAAAAGCTTAAATATAAGAGAATTTGATATATACTAAATAGACTTTATTTTTAGCATAATTTTGATAGCATTTGCTTGTATTTTGAATATTTTTATACTAAATGACTTATATTTTATTCCATGTCTTATTTTAGTATCGTAAAGGAAAATGAAAGAATTTAGAGAAAATTTGAGTCAATTTGGAGCAAATTTGGTATAATTGAAGAGAGGACTCAAAATACGAAAACAACATAAAAATGTGTTAATGCTGTGTTGAAACATGTCCTAATTTATTTCTTAAAGAGATTTTTATCCAAGGAACATAGTATCAACATTGTTCTACGTTCAGGTTATGTTCAAAGTAAAGGCATATAATTCCTTCAAACGCATGCAACATACTCTTGTATTAAGCATATGTTCACCAATATGATGGTTACGCGGACTCGTTTTCATTTCTATGTTGATAGAAATTTGTTACGTAAAAATTATAAAAAGACAAGTGAAGCAACACAGAGCTCAACCAATCATGTATTAGGGTTGAGTTGGACAAAAAAATTAGGATTTCACATTATTAAAAGAGAGGTAATTGAAAATATAAAGGGGTTTTAAGCCAGTAGACAAATTTTTTTGAGAAAAGAATTCATCAGGAGCCAACAAAAAAAATTAGTGGTAAAAAAAAGAGCAATCTTAGAAGAAACAATAAATCCATTATTATTCAACAAGAATTTAAAGATTCAACGACCATAAGTATTTTTTTATTCTTTTGTTCCTTCTTATTTTTGTGTAGTTTTTCCTTGTTTTATTATGAACTATTTTAGATACAAATCTAGGTGAGAAAGATCCTAAGATTTGATATACATTGAAATTATTGGTTCTCTTTAAAATGTTCATATTTTATCTTGTGTTGAATCAAAAGAATGAGAGTTTAAGATCCACTAATCGGATTTATAAATTGAGATCAAGAAATGATTTATATATTAGATCACAATATTAATGATGAGGGTTGAATGAATTGCTCAAGAGAGAATTACATACTCTTTCTGGGTTAGGGTGAAACTTATCACTAGAATTTATGAAGCAAATTAATGCTTTCTTAGATTGTTTTGATTACAAAGAGATTTTGGTTAATTCAATTTAAGAATAAGGACTATATTGCTCAAGAGAGAATATAATTGTAGTTTAAAAGTTCTTACTAATCCAAGAAGGTAGAGTTGTTCATTACATTACAATAAAGTCAAAGTATCTTAAAGTTTTAAGAAAAATTTTACTTAGATCTAGTTTAAAATCTTATATGGTTCTAGTTTATCTATTGATTTTTTAAAATTTGATCATTAATTTAATTTTGTATTTTAGAATTGTTTGTTCAATTACTTTCAAACAATCACCCGTTTTATTATATTAATTAATAGAAATATAGTCATTACTAATAATCACAAAGAAAACTATAAGTAGAATTATCTGTATAATTTCTTTAAAATTGTTCTTTATGTTTCATCCTATTCATTCATAAACATGACGTTAATGGTCAATCTCATGTCCAGAAGCTATGTTGGTAGTCTAAAGAAAATAAAAGAAAACCAATTTGCTTTGGGCTGCATAGTGAGGTCCTTTGGGCTATTGAATGCGTTTGATCCACTTGAAGCGATTGTATAACACTTCGTACAAACCTGGCAAATCCTCGGAGAGTCGACATGGGAAACAAGAAGAGAGCTTCTAATAGCAACGAAGCTGATACCTCGAAGTCCAGCTTTGTTTCTAAAGAGAAAGAGTATGTGGGTTTTGTTTTTCTCTAACTCGTCTTTCTATATTAATTTGAGCTTCTGCTTTCTGACAATTCATTCTTCGAATTTGGTTATCCGGGTGATGATTTTGGTTGCAGTTGCTATGAAGGAGAACGTCTATCTCGTTTGCTCAAATCAATCCACCGGTACACTACTTGAACTTCTTCAATGTGCTGTGTTTTAGGTTAAACTGTTTACAGCAACGTATGTTCTTTAACTGTAACGAACAGGGGAATAGAGTCCGCAAAGCTGTTGGAACTCAACTCGCTGCCAGAGAAATTCTGGTACAAGGTTGGTAATTGTCTCTCAATGATTGTGTTAAAGGTTTAGTTTTCTTAAGTGATAATAATCTATCTTGTCTGCGTTGAACTCAGCAACAATTTGCTGTCGGGGTCAATGAGGTCACGCGTGTACTAGAAAGAATGCCGCCTGCGGCGAAAGAGATTGAAAGACCCACAAAACAGCATCGTGCCTTCTGCACTAACCCTAAAGCGCCGGTGGTCAATCTACAGGTTGTCTTAACTTCACAAAACAGCACAGTGATTATGTTTACTTAAAAGTAAAGTTTCTAATGGAATGGAATAGGATTGAACGGAATGATTTATAATAGAATGAATCGTAAATGAATGTAATATCATAAAATTGTTATTTGAGAGGATGGAAGAGTTTATAATATAATGTAATGAAAATTTGTTTGAATGAAAGATTTATAATATAATATATTACAAAGTTGTTTATCATTTTACATTCTATTCTAAATTATCCAAATTGAAGCTTTTTTATTTTTACTGCTTAAAATGAAATGAGGTATAATATAAAACTTTCTTTTTTTATTTCATTTTATTATAAAATTTTTTTCCAAATAATGGAATAATATTACATTCTATTATAAAACTATCAATTAAATATAGCATTAAGTTTCCTTCAATTCAATTAGTCTGCTGTTACACTGCTATGCACATATTTGAATAGTACCATCCTTTGCGTTGAGCATGCAGACCGTACTACTAGCCTCTGATTGCCACCCTAAATGGCTCACCAAGCATCTTCCTAGCTTAGCTTCGTCACGGAATGTTTCAGTAATCCATTTGAAGGATCAAAAGGGAGGATCTTTAAGACTAGGTGAACTTGTTAAAGTGAAAACTGCCATGGCGCTTGGCATAAAAGTTAGTAGTTAATTTGCAACTTCTGTTTTATCTTATATTTGTGTTGCTATGTTCTTGAGATTCTGATTGGTGTATTGCTTATGTAGGCTAGAGGAAACGATGTCAATGAAATTGTTGAGACAATTCTTCGTGAGCATGAGGCTTGCCTTGAAGAAGAAGATGCCCAGGAATCGACGGAGTTGGGTGTGCCTTGTGAATAGTTTATAGTTTAAAGCACTGGAGAAATAACAGAACCATTAGAAGCAAGTCATCTTTGGCCATCTGCGGCGTCAGCAGCGTACGGACGGGTTCGGGTCTCCATTTGATAATGGACTTTGTGTATTACTTACTAATCAGTACCTATCTTGACCATCCCTGTTTTGTCAAGGACAACGTCAAGATGTTTCAGTTTTATGCTAGAGGTGAGAAAACGCACATCTTTACATTGTGGACAAGATGCTTAAGCTAAAATGCTCTAGCATAGCAGCCAAACAAGGAAAGAAACTAGAGTTGAAACCTGAATGGTGATCCTTATTGAACAATAAGAGATCTAGGCTCTTATACTTCCCATTTCATGTTTTAAAAATAGCTCCGCAGCCATTTGTCTTTTCAATAGTCTTCATTTATGGTGTACAGCCTAGCAGGAGATTTTCCTATTTTCTTCTTTTTCTAACAAAAGCACTTCGACTTATATTTACTGTTCGACTAAAGGGCAATGGATTTTTCTTCTTTCTATCCTGAACCATCTTTAATGAAATGATATCATGACGAAGACTAAAATTGATATCATGTCGAAGACTATGCACTAGCCTGAGGGCTGACAGTCGATGAAGATGACTCTGTTGCACCAACCGGATCTGAATCTGGTTCCTTGTTACCACCTCTACCATTTGTAGTAGCTTTGGTTGATTTCTCATTCTGTTTTGGTTCCTGATCCTTCTTGACCAAGACAGGTTGGAACTGCCAAAGACACCCAATTCAAACATATCATACTTAAAGAAATGGCAGAATGAAAAATAAAGGATGCTAGACTTAATTGATCGTCATCTACAAACCTGGTATATGGAATATATTACATTTCTTCTTATCTGAGCCATCATATCCAAGAAAAGATTATA
This sequence comes from Erythroxylum coriaceum, assembly GCA_026874005.2. Lineage (NCBI taxonomy): Eukaryota > Viridiplantae > Streptophyta > Magnoliopsida > Malpighiales > Erythroxylaceae > Erythroxylum > Erythroxylum coriaceum. The sequence continues at coordinate 136,871 of JANQAP020000095.1, forward strand.
GCCTTCAAGCTTATATTCAATAAGGGGGTCTCGCTGCGCATATCCACGCAAACCTACAGCTTGCTGTACAAACTTGAGTGCTTGCAAATGTTCCTTCCACAAGCGATCAATATTGCTCAAGATCAGGAACCTTTCAGCTTCCTTCATTAAGCCTGGTGCCTGGTTCTCCACAATTTCCTAGAAGACATACAATAGTTGAAGGGAAGGAAGGGACAGCACTAGCCATATCAATACTTCCAAATGCGGAGAGACTCAAAGTGTGTGCTGTACAAATTTAAGAAGATAGGCCTACTTAAGCGTCTTTTTTGTTTTTCTGGATCATCCAACTGATTGTCACAATACAGCAATTTAGCAAAGAGTATTGTAATTATGTAGATCATAGCTAATCAAATCTTTTGGGAATTCATGGTTAACAGTTAGCTTAGCTTGATGAGTTGTTTTCAGGCAATGGAAAATATTGGTAACTTAAATCACAAAAGTAACACATGAATATATGTATTAACAGCATCATGACGGCAACTCAGTGCATGTCTCATTCTATTTGCACCTTGCTCGTGTAGATGAATGCTGGGGTTTAAAGATTTGTTACTATATTGCAATAAGGATAAACCCGTTGCAAGCATCAGTGTCCACTTTACTAACCCTTTTCTGTAAATATGCTTCACGACCACGAAGACGAAGGTAATCTTGCAACTCCTCATAACTTGAACACTTGCTTCCTAAAACATCTGGTGTCAAATCATTCAAAAGATAGCAGTACCTGAAATTACAGGAATTCATGTCACAATTTTTAAGGCCATATTGATCAAGATAAGCATCAACTACATACGACTGCTTGAAGAGAATTTCAGAGCCACTAACTGTTTAACTTTTGCAACAAGCTTTTCGAGATCCCAACTTTCTTTTGGAGCATCGGGTCCAATATTTGCCTACCCAAAATAACATTTAAATTTCAAGAAAGACTTGGAGTACAAGATAAAAAATGCATCATTCAGAACAACTATGAGGAATAAAAACCGATTAAGCAGCAACTTGTTGTATAACTTACCTCTAAGATGTCATCCATCGTCAGTTCAGCGTATTCAATAATTAGAGACTGAAGATTATCCGATTCAAGGGCCCGCCTTCTCTCAGTATAGACACGGTCTCTCTGACTGTTGAGAACTTCATCATAGTCAAACAATTGTTTTCGGATATCAAAAAAGTAGTTCTCCACTTTCCTTTGAGCTTCATCTAGAGCTTTTGTCAGCATCTTGGACTCAATTGGGAGGTCTTCAACTCTAAAAGCTCTCATCAATCCCTTTAAGCAATATCAACAGTATTTAACAAGAAGATCTTAGAACAGGCTCAAAGAGCAGATAAAAACACTATATATCATACCTGAATTCTGTCGCCACCAAAAATCCTAAAGATGTTATCCTCAAGACTCAAGAAAAAGCGTGAACTTCCAGGATCTCCTTGCCGCCCACTACGACCACGAAGCTGCATGTACAGTGTGCGATGCCGTTAGAAGATTAAATAGAGATGATTGTATCTAGAACAGTATATGCAGAAGATAGTTATTTCAATTAAAAGCATGAGAACACAAGTCAGACGACAGATGAATGACAGTCCAACATTTGTTTACTACTAAACTTAAGCAATTACAGTTGCAAATAAACCTGATTGTCTATTCTCCGAGATTCGTGCCTTTCTGTCCCCACCACATGCAGTCCACCAGCCAATACAACCTAAATTGGCATGGAGAAAATATTTAAGCTCCAATCAGCACTTGAAGGCAGAATTATGCCAAGTTAAAATAATTTCAAGGAAAAGCTAACCTTCTTTCTTTCTTCTTCAGTATAGACCTTGTATTCTTTAACAATTTCTAGGAAGGCATTCCGCAGGTTGGCTATGACCTCATCCTGAACAGGGCCCTACACACAAAATTATGAGGTCGATCAGCACTGGCATAGATGGATTTAAATTAATCAACAGTAGAAGAAAAGTATAAAATGCCTTCAACATCCAAGTCAATTTAATTGTGAATCAAGTGTATTTGCATCAAAAATGTAAGTGCATGTAAGGCACCTTCTCGCAGGAATAAGATAAACGATCTTCAGCTTCAAGGTCAGTCAGTGATCTCTGGCCCCAAGCTTTTACAGCTAACCGTACAGCTTCCTCAGCCAATTTAGCATTCTCGTCGGATAGTTTGCATGGAAACAAATTCTCATTGACCTGTAGTGTTACTTGAGTATGAGACTACTTAAATAGCAAAAGCAGAATCCTTTATTTTAACCCAGGAAATACTTGTAAAAATTCAGACCTTCCATAACTTTACTGGAGGAGGTTTCTTCACAGATACATAAACAACTCCAGCTGGCTTAACAACCCTGTAAATTGTCACATGGAAATCACGTTCAAACCAAAATAAACATGCCATCAATTTGATATAACCTATTTCACTAGAGGTGGGCTAGGTTTCTTTCTTTTCCAGGCAGTAAACGCCCAAATGAAGATTGATGGTGATGGACGGTGCATCACCAAAACTATGCCCTATGTATTTGTAGTTGAGATGGGTAAACCTTTCATGATTTGAAGCACAAGGGAACCAACAATAGTTAACTGAGGTAAGAGAAATATGACCACAAATCCTTTTGCAATGTTGATAAGAAAGGTATTTACAAATGATACAATTGATGTAGGACAAAGAGAAGAATTATTAACTCTTTTGCATCAATAACCTTCCTAAGCAGTATCTATGTCAACAAAAGATCACCCTTAGAGTGTCAACAAGAATGCAAGCCGCAATACGAATATTGACACGCTATCACAAAGTAATTAGAAGCGCAAAGACAAATAAAGCATCATTATTAAGCGCATTGATACCTCGGCATGAGCATCTCTCGTAGCTTAAGCCTTGCCATAAAGTCTGCATTACCACCAAGAATAATATCTGTTCCACGACCTGCCATATTTGTGGCAATCGTCACAGCCCCTAAGCGACCGCTCTGTGCAACAATTTCGGCTTCTCTCTCCACATTTTCCGGTTTTGCATTCAAAACCTTTAAGCAATCCATACCTAGAAAACTTTATTACCCTGAACACCCTACAATAAGTGATAAAGGTTTTACACTTTTCTATTTTTTCCCTAAAGAAACACCTTACCTCATGAGGAATTCCAGCTTCTTGCAACTGTTCAGATAATTCATCACTCTGCTCAACACTTGTTGTGCCTACAAGCACAGGACGACCTGTCTTATGCATTCTAGAAATTTCTACCACAACTGCCCTCCATTTCCCAAATGTAGCCCTGAAAACTACATCTGATTCGTCCTGGGAAGATGTTGAGAAGATAGGTAGTTTCATCAGTAGTACAACAAGAACAAGTGCCACAAGTAGTAAACCCTGCTTTGGGCTAAATAGTTCCCAGATTACGGTGTTAAGATGATAAACATGGCATATAATTCGTTAAAGCTATACTAAAATCATACTACTAGATAAATTACATCATTTGCGAAAAATTATTGTACTCGTCATGTGAAAATTCTTCAAGATAATAAAATATTAAAGTAAAAGATGTTGATATAGATAGCATGGTAAAACAAACCTTTCTTATCATGGGCTTGTTTGTTGGAACAATTGTTACTTTAAGTTTGTAAATGCTCTCAAATTCAGTGCTTTCAGTTGCTGCAGTTCCAGTCATTCCACAAAGTTTTGGGAACTGTTGCAGTTCATTTAACAGAATATCAGTCAAGATAGCATAAGTTATCCAAAGTGCTCAACATGATCATCTCAGATCAAAGGTACCTGGAGAAAGAAATTCTGGTAACTGATTGATGCAAGGGTCACAGTTTCGTTCTGAATTGGCAAGCTTTCTTTTGCTTCAACTGCTTGATGAAGGCCATCACTCCATCTCCTTCCCTAATAAAGAAAAAAGGTGTATCTATAAAGGTAAGCTTATCTTCGGTAATAGTACAAAAACATTGATATGGACATATATCAGTAACTATGCTTGTCAGGCAGAAAAATCACCTGCATTACTCGACCAGTAAACTCATCCACAATCAGCACCTCCTTACCACGTATGATGTAGTTAACATCCCTAAGAAATAATTCTTTTGCTTTTATTGCATTTATTACATATGATGCCCATTGTTCTCTAGGATCATACAAATCTTTTACATCCAAGATTTCTTCAGCATCCTCATAACCCTGTTCTGTAAGAAGAACTGTTTTTTGTTTCTCATCCACCTGTAACAAAAGTGTAGGTTATGAAACAATATCAAAAGTAAGGCTATCTTTTCAAACTACCCCTGGCTTCTATTACGCTGACCATAAAAGAAGAACCAGACAAATCAGATAAACAGTTTGTGTTTCACTTTAAATATGCTGTCTAGTTGGTAGTCTCTGCTGTAAAGTAATAAAGCGCATCCACAGGAGACTTACAGCATAGTGTATATCACGTACAAATGCTGCGGCTAATTTGGCAGCTTTATAATACCGATCACTAGGTTTCTCTGCAGGACCAGATATAATGAGAGGAGTTCTTGCTTCATCAATAAGGATGGAATCTACTTCATCAATTATACAGTAATTGAATCCCCTTAAAACAAGCTCCTCAACACTCTGCGGGATTTGACAAGAAAAGATTTAATAGAAGCCATTTTGTACGTCTTATGGCTCTTCAATAAATATAATGCCAGTATTATGATATGTTGATATGGGAAATTTAAGAACATAAGAAAGAATTACTTTCCGTGGCAAGATTGTCCCTTAAGTAATCAAAACCAAGCTCACTGTTGGTGACATAAGTTATATCACACATGTAGTTCTCCCTACGCTGTTCAGGTGTCATGTTCTCTGCCAAAAAAGGAAAGAAAAAGAAGGGGTTGCTTAATCAAAAGAATTTTCACAGTAAGTAATAAAAACCATAATGAAAAGAATTAATGGTCACTGGCAGAAGAAATAAAGAAAATCCAACCAAAAGTGGAAAGAAGAAGGAATAATAAAGAGGGAGAAGATCACAGAAAAAAGAACTAGAATGCAACTCAACAAGAAGCAACTCGCAGGCAGCTGAAATTTATTATAAAAAAAAAAGGAAGAAGAAAAATCCCATAGAAAAGTCGACCAATGTGCCCTTAAGGGGCCTTAAACATACCCATTTAAATACACAAATAACTTAGTGTGGTTGTGCGCACTAGTTTCAGATAGAAGGAAAAGGAACAAATAAGCGATAATATGAAAGTATACGACATACGTTGAATTAGGCCAACCTTCAATCCAAGAAAACGGGGGACTTGACCAACCCATTCACAATCTCTTCGGGCCAAATAATCATTAACAGTAACAACATGAACTCCTTTCCCAGTTAGCGCATTCAAATAGGCTGGTAGGATGGCCACAAGTGTCTTTCCTTCTCCAGTCCTCATTTCAGCTATTTCCCCTTTATGGAGCACCATGCCACCTTCATTAAAAAAAAAAACAATACGATAGAATAACTTCTCCGCTTCCAAATGTGAAACCGAAACCACCTTGGCCAGATCAAGAAAGTATCAAGTTATGTAAGAATTCGGTACAGACTTCAAAACTAACCTATCAGTTGGACATCGAAAGGACGAAGACCAATAACCCGTTTTGAAGCCTCTCTCACCACAGCAAATGCTTCCTGAAACAAATATGCTTTTCTACTCAAGATGTCAAACACATATTTTTTTTCTGAAGATGACAAGCAATAAAAATAAAAGTTTACCGGTAAAAGGGAATCCAGAGCTTCACCCATTTTGGCGCGCTCTTTCAAGACTGAAGTTTTGTCTTTCAATTGTGAATCAGATAAACCCGACATCTCTGCTTCAAATCCATTAACGAGACTGACAATCGAAGCATACTGCTGTCTAGTAGACTCCCCTGTATCCGCACCCTTAAAAATACCACCGAGAAGTCCTCCTAACGAAGCCACCATACGCATCCTCCTTTTTCCACTACATGCCAATCTCGATGTTTTCAGTTGGAAGTTAAATATTTGCGGAGATTTAATACCCAGAAACGAGGAAGCCAAAAGGGTTTTTCTCTTGAGGTGCTTTTCATGGAAAAGGGGAGACTTTGATTGGGAAAACGAAGTTACCGGAGAGAGATGGTTCAGCAGAGGAGGCGAGTCACATAATAGAGACGCCATTTCTACTTCTGGATTGAAGTTGAATGAGATAAGAAAAATGGTGTAACCTTAAGAATGGCTAATAATTTACTGATGTAGTGTCGAAGGCTTCAGTTTAACAGCTGCTCGAGCTTTGGATTGTTAGAACTTGGAAGACAGGAAAGGATAGATTGATTTGAGATAAGGTGAGCCGTACCACCTCTTTGATCTTTGCCAGAGTCTTAAGAGTTGACACGTGGCCCCGACTGGACTATCATCACTTAACATGACATCGACATTGTCTACATTTTCTATCAACGGAACTTTAGGCGTAGGGATGGCAATGAGGTGGAACGGAGGCGGGGAGTACCTTCCCTACTCTGTCTCAGCTTGGAATTCTTACTCTCTATTCCCGATCTTTGGTCTTTGAAGTAGGGATATTTTTATCCCCACCCTGTCCCCGTCCGGCACCCTTACTTTCCGTCCCCAATCCTCGATCTCTGAAGTGGGGATAGTCTTTGCGGGGACCCGAATCTTTATCCTATACTCATATAAAGTTGGTTCACATGATTATATCATACTTCCATAAAATATACTATGGTGCAATAAAAAAGTCATTATGTTGAAAAGTTCAACAGGAGCCTTCTTGAATCAAAATCTCAAATATTCTCAAATTCTCAATGAACTATTCGTGAATGACAATTAAAAATATAACAAGAAAAAACTTTTATTCTAAAAAAAGAAGAATTGCATGTCATTTCAAGCATTAAGACTAAGTTCACCATCTTGAATTTGAGAGGAAACCATAGAATCTGCTATGTTGGGGCTGGCTGATTTTTATCTTCACTAGTTGATGTTGTTCTTGTTTC
>JANQAP020000095.1:228624-244199 GCA_026874005.2 Erythroxylum coriaceum
TAAGTGATTTATATTTAAAAATTATTTATTTATATAAAAATATATACAAACAATTAAAAAATAATTTTTTATATTTTTATTTTTTATTAATAAAAATTTTATTAATTTTTTATTAATTATATACCATTTTTTATTAATAATATAAAAATATATTAAGGGATTAATAAAAAAATATATTGAGAATGATAAGTTTATAAACCGTAATAAATGAGTTTGGAAAAAGAAGATTAAGGTTAAAAAAATAATTAATATTAAAAAAAATTATTAAAAGTATATTAAATAGTATATATTTATTAGTTTATGTTCAATTCTAAATTCTTCGAATTAAAAATTTCTTATTTCAATGTTTAAAATAAAATATAATGTAATATGAAACTCTTAGCTTCCCTTTTATTTCGTTCCATTCTATTATAAAATTTTCAACTAAATAAACTGTGTTACGTTTCGTCCCGTTTGATTATTAATTCCTCGACCAGGCCTTAACAGTGTCTGTTCTGATGCGGACGGCCGTCAGATCAAGGATTTCCCTGTTCTTGGCGGTTCTTCGTAGGAAACCCTAGAAACTTAAGCTATTGAGGTAACGTTGATAGAAGATTGAAGGTATTCGCGAGTTTTGTAAGTTAATTATGGAGGAAGAATCATCTCGTCCAGTAAGGCTGATGAATTTTGTCTCGGAGGAACAGGTACTAGGTAGTTTGATTATCCATCAAACCCTTCGTGTTAGTTGTTTTGATGTTGAAGTTTACTGTGCATGAATTGGTGGATTATTTCAGTTGGATGAAGCTAAGAAGATAAGAGGTGAACGCGTTGAAGATGGTACTGCCCAGAGGGATCGACCTCTCTACGAGGTATCCTAAAGATACCAAAATTTTCTTTTTTGATCTTCTCTTTTGTTATACGCTTTTGTCTTGTAATAAGAGTGATAATTCAAAAGATGATTCGAACGCATATGAAAATTTTTGCTAACTAAAACACGGCCCTGGTGTTAGAGCTAGGTAGTGTATAACAGGGTAAGAGTGAAGTAGACGTTTAAATAAATAGAATAGCGTAGGAGTACATTCTACTTCAATTTTAAAAAATTAAGCCTGGCAAAGAATGCGAATTTTCCCAAGCCTGGCAAAGAATGCAAATTTTCCCTTCCCTACAATAATGAGAGAATGATTTGTTCGCAACCTGAAATCAAAGAATGGAGGCACCAGTCAATTTATGCTAGGCGCAGGAGTACCTTTTATATCGTTAAGTGTTTGGAATGTTCAACTTAATCAATTGGTAAACTGCTTCTAAACGTAGGCTTAGATCGTTGATGCATTTCATGCGCTGATGTCCCTTTTCTGATATTTATTGTTGGGTTAGTTATGATGTCCCTGTTCATAAGCTGTCTCCATTACACAAGTTTCTGCTCTTATTACCAGATTCCACGCTTTATTGCTTGTTTCTAATGAACCAAGTTTTTTCTTTTCATGTATCTCTGAGTTGCCACTGCTCTGAGGTATTCAAACCAATTTGGTTTTCTAATTTTTTAATAAAATATTTGGAGAATAAATACACATCTTCGTTTCTCATTTTAGAAAATGTGAAAAGAAAATTGATCTCTAGCAGGTAGATTGATTTCATTGTATCCTTCTTGCTTCATGATTCGTTTCTTGTACATAATTTGGTGATTGATGACAAGTTCTTTTACTGATGACTTCTTGCTCATATGCAATAATTTAAGTGTTGATTCTGAATCCAATGGGTCATCAATGCTAAATTTCAGTTGTCCGTAGTCATCTTATCTGTTTTCTCTTGATGCAGATTTTAAAGGAGAATAAGGATAAGAAAGATGCTGAATTTAATGAACGTTTCAAACATAGTGAGTTCTTTACTTTGCTAAATTAACAGCAGATGGGATACACTTTCATTATTGTGACTTTTTGTTATCTCTGATGATAACCCAGATTGCATGGGATGGTAGTGTGTGCTAGGAAAAGTCTCATCCAGGCTGAAAATGTTAAATCTGACTTATATGAGTATTTATTTTCATGCTCCTCACTAAATGTTGCTTGGTTTTTTCACTTCTACGCTAAGGTGTATCTCTGGAATTTGTCTTGCCGAAACACTTATATATTTTTTATATCTTCAAAGACTCAGTTTTTGGTCTGTTACAAGTTACCGTGTCATTATGCAGGATGTTGAACAATGGGCTATTAAGATTCTCATGATTAAGTTACTGATTTTATTGTAGGGCCACCTAAAGCTTTGGATGAAGATGAGACTGAATTTCTTGATAATTTGGAAACGGTAAGGCTGTGTTTATCGGACCAATAGTGGTCTGAGGGATGCAACGGAGGGTATAACCTTTCATACTCTTTGTTGATATTTCCTTTGATAATCACTAATCAACAAAATCAGGTTGGGATTAAAAGGCTGTTTATGTACCAATTGTTTTGACTGTAAGATTAGTCTGTTGATTCTGACATTATGAACCAAACAGTTTAGGATCTTTATTCGTAGTTGGTTGTTGTTTACCTTTACATCATATATTTATTTGTTTATTTATGTAAAGTTCACCATAACTGAATTTCTCTGTAACACACAGTATGAACTAATTGTTTTTCTCTTCTTTGGTTGGCACTAGATGTCTTGCATATGAACTAGTTTTTTCCATGTTTAATGCTTATTCTAATTTATTATTTTGGTGTGAGCAGTCGAGAAGAGAATATGAGAGACGACTGGCAGATGAGGAAGCACAAGAGCTTCAAAGCTTCCAGGTAATTTGTTATCCAACTTTTCAGTTGTAGATGACCGTGAGACTAAGTTATATGTGTCTTAAGAGATTTCTGTTTTTCCTGAAATTTAGAGGTTATGATTGTCCATATTACTGAAAACTCATGACATTGATCAGAAAAGGTAAGGGTTTGCTGATGTCGTTTTTGTTGCAGTGTGACCTTTAAGTTGTACACCTTCATTGTTGCATGCTGATCCATACTATGTTCAAGTCCCTGGGCAGGAGGAAATTGGAGCCCACTAATATGTTACTGCTATTTGATTGTTTTGAAAAAGATCAAATTATTTGAGAAGAAATAAGATCTGAATACTAGTTTTTTATCTTTGTCTTTCAAGTCATTTTTCATATGACATCTTGTTTTCTTTCTCAGGCTGCAGTTGCTGCTAAATCTGCTGTTATGCAAGAAATGAAGGAGATGCCACATGTTTCTGTAGTCGAGGTTAGTTTTCAACCAATCGTATTAGTTGGATTTTGCCCCTGATCCTTATCACAGTTCGTGGGATAGGGATTACCTACATCATATAAGACTTGCTTGGTTACTCTTCATTGTCAAATTCTGCTCCTCTCAAGGTTTTTCAAACGAATTTATGATTGCATAATAGTGATATTGTCCTTGTGTTGCTCTGTGGCATATGAATTGTTCCTTGATTTTTATGCCTTTAGATGTTTATGTGGGTCATATAAAACATATGGGATGTTCACAAGAGAGAACTAGCCTAGTTGTAAAGGTCACCATATGTGCTCTTATGTTCCAAAAAGTTAAGTGTTTGATGGGTCGATGGCAGCCAATCTGTGTGCCATATTTGAGAGTGTGTTTGAAGACTCGGCACCTCAGAGAAAACAGTAATAATTCTCAAGGGTCAGCTCAATTTTTCCTAGATATAGCATCCATCATCTTAAGGTGAATATCCGCTGCAACTATTCTGATATGCAGTCTAGATTGTTAATTCTTTACTTCACAATGACACATTTAATGCCCTCCCTTCTATGGTTTGTACAGAGAATGGATTTCAAATTGTAATCTATCGGTTCCTATCATCTATTCAAGGCCTTTCTTGTGTGCGAACGTCCTCTATAAACTGATTAAATTATGGTCAAAGAACGTCGTACTACTTGAACATATTATGCTCTAAGGGGGAATCATGCCAAGAGAGTTGGTATTAGTAACGGACTAAATGTGATATAATGTTGTACTCAGGAACAAAAGCCAGTTGGGAGGAAGAATCCACCATCTCGACCTCTGAGTATGCTTATTAAGGTCAAACCCCAGGCAAAAAAAGCAAAGATCGATGATGGGAATGATAGAGAATTGTCAGGCCCGGCGAAATCACAAGCCTGTGATGTTACAGAGAAGTCATCAGAGCCAGTGAAATTCTCCAACGGCGTCCCAAATGAGAGCCATGATGTTGCTAAAACTGGTCTTGTTTTGTACAGTGATGATGATGATGATGATGATGAATGAGTAATTGCCTTTTAATTTCTCAGTTTATTTCAGCGTTAAATCAATGTGGTGGATTGATAGACCAGATTTACCATAGCCACCCTTAAAAGGGGTTACGGCAGCTCGTTTCAGCGAAGCTTAATTTTAACACCATCTAAAAACTAAAGGGGGCCTTGGGTTAAAACGTCGGCTTCAGGCTAGCTGGGACTTGCGAGACCATTCCCAGTGCAACGGAGACTGTATTGTATCAAGGCTCTGGTAAGCACAATTAGCTTCTGAAAATTAGCTAATATCATTTAAAACAATTTAGATTGCGACGCATACATGGTTATCTATGAATGTTAATCATTCCAGACTTTTTTCAGGCTTTTACCAAGCACTATTGTGGCCTTAGTGTCTGTGTTATGTTAAGTGCAAATAGTCTTGGTTTTATTTTAGTAGGGTCTCCTTCTTTAAGTAAGGCTAACGTTATAACTGTGAATATTTGGTTTTGGCGTACGATTGGTGAGCATGTAATCTTTATCTAACAGTAATAATCATTAAAAACTAGTAATTACTAACTGTAAGTCTGTGTCTGGTCCTTTATAACTTACTACTGAAAATGATCCAAAGCTTATCGTGACTAAAATAATGAATTTGTATGCTGTTTTAATTTACCACTACTAGAAATAGAAAGCAACCGTGTGCCTAAAATTGAAGCTTCTTGTTCCTCGGTGACGGTCGCAGCTTAAACACTAGTAGGCAATGCAGCTAAGGAAACATATATCCCACCTTTGATTGGTGATCAATGTTTCGTGCCTACCACTTTCTGCATTTTCTCAGTTTTTAATCACTTGAATTGTATCTGCATTCCTGATGGTGGGTAATCTGTGGGCTATTGTCCTGTTTACCATGGCTTTATTTAATGCATCTTGCACTACCCTCTCATATTCAGCATCTAATGCACTGTTTATAAAATTAATGCTTTTATTTAATATTATATTTATAATGACTTCTGTTCATATTATAGTATTACTGCATATTTAAGTTAGTATAATTAATTTAAAATAGTGTTTCTGATGAATTAAATTAATCATATAAATTAATGATAAAAAAATCAAGCTAGTCACAGTTAATCTCATTCCTCTGAACTCTTCAAGATTTAATTTCAAAGTTTCTTTTATTTTTTAGGACTTATCCCAACAATATAAGTTGGTTGACCATTTTCATTTGCTTGTTATTGTACTTTTTTATAGTTTCGGTATTACTCATTTTAACATTTTAAATTCTCTCTAGAGATTAAGATTAAAGAATCTTAGTCCTTTTATAGTCTTGGAATTCTTCAGTGACCTTCTCCTAGACTTATTTGTTAGTTTTACATGCCATTATTCTCATAAAGATGGCATTTAAAATTAAAGCATGTATTATGGAGAGTGTCCTGTACCTCTTGCTCTTCTTTTCATTGTGATTCATAGTTGAATTCTTTGAAAGAGGTAGAAGAAGTGTTGTGTTTTGAAATAGACTTCGATTTAACAAATTAGATATGATAATTTTTTCTATTAAACATTGATGGAGAGGTCGTAGAAAAACTAAACGAAGCTATTGCAAAACTCATGCTTGTTAGAAGTTTTTTGAATATGTATTATTTTTTAAGTTGAGAGCGGGTTATTATTTTTGTTTTCATCTCATGAGCCTCTTAAGATTATGACAATTATGATACCATGATAAATTTTGTAGAACATTATATTTAAGCATGTTGGAGCTTAAGCAATTATGATTGAGGGTTGAACTTTAGTGGATATTTGGTGTAAAAACTACTAATCAGATATATATAAACTCAGATCAACTTGTTGACTGTCTGGATTTTTTTCTAGAGACAAAATGTTTCAGAACATTAAGTACACGATCTGTTAACGCAAGTTGCATTTCTTCTTCCAACTTATTGCAACCTAAATATCTTTCAATACAAACATAAATTAATCAAATTAAAGTGCAAATCATGTACACAAAATAACATTGAGATAAGTTAGAACTCTTTTCCCAACTTAATCACTAAGTGATTCAGGTCTTGGTTAATCCTTTGAATGTGCGCAATTTGTTTGAACTTCCAACTTCAAGAAACTTGCCTTTCCTTCACTAACTTTGAAATAATTTAATTAATTTCTCTTAACTTAATAACTTATTAGTCATCTTGAATTTATATTTTGAAGACCAAAAATACAAATTGACAAATTTTGCAACATGGTTTCATTAAATTGCTACTTCTAAATTTGCTTAAGAAAATATAGAAGTAGCAATTTCTAAGTTGTTGTGGTAAGAAAACAAAATTTTCACTTTTCTGGGTAAATATTATCTAAATTTTCTGTCATATTCCCATACATACTACAATAACATTGTTTGGTCAATACTAAATCTAACACACACATTTAATATTCTCGAAAACAAATTCCATAAAATAAGGATCTCGACATCTTTATGACTACTATTAATAACAATAGGTTAGAGAAAGTTTCTTAAAATATCTAAAAAACCCTCAAATTCTAAGACTTGTGTTTGAAAATTTTTTTGGAGACTCCAAACCTTGATCTTAGCTCTCGAACTTCAGTTTAGAAATTACCTTAATTACTATATCAACAATCTAGTTTTTTGAGCAACAATGCATTGGGTTGACTTCACCATTCTTATCAGCTTCTCTAATTGCATTAAAATTCCCCTTTATATGTTTTGTTCTTCTATCCTGCACAGGGTTCTTGGCATATATAAATGGTTGATTTGTTTTCAACCCAAGTCAAAGTAGTCTTATCTTCACTTTTCCCTAAATATGTTAATAGTTTCCTTAACCAAATTGCTTAAATTGCAGCTGCTGCTACAAATCTATACTTAGCTTCTGTTGAGGATTGGGCTGCCACTTCTTGGTTTCTAGAATTCCTTTAAAAAAACTCCACTTCTAATCTAGAAAGCATAACTAGAAGTGCTTTTAGAATTATCTATGCTTTCAGTCCAGTCTCTATCTGCATATATGTAAAGTTCTTTACTTTCTTTTCTAACAAACTACAAAACATATTCAAAAGTGCTTCTGATGTTCCTTAAAACTTTATTAGCAACACTAAGATGAACTTGATTAGGTTAGTGCATAAATTATGAGAACAAGCTTGTAGAGAACATTAAATCTAGCTTTGTAGCAAATAAGTAGAGTAGGCTACCAATTAGACCATTGTAAACATAAGCATCTATTTTGTTGCAACCTTCATTCTTTGATAATTTTTTATTCATAACCAACAGAATTATCACTAATTTAGATTTTTTAATATGAAACTTCTTTAAAACATCCAAAGCATACTTTTATTATGAAATGAATTTTCCCGTCACATATTGGTGAGTTTTCAAGCCTAAAAAATATTTCATTTCACCTAAATTTGCATTTCAAATTCACTCTCCGTCTGCAATACAAATTGTTTCAAGATTTTTGAATTACAACCAATAATCAATAGGTCATCCACATATAAAGAGACAATTAGCTGAACTTCTTCTTAAACCTTCATCATATACAAAGCAGCTTTTCTTTCACTTTTTTTAAATTCTTGTTGTAGTAGATAGGCATCAATCAAGATCTTGGTACTTATTTTGAGCCATATAGAGCTTTATGAAACTTGTAAACTTTTTCTTTAATTACAACTTGAAACTTGAAATCCTTCTAATTACGTAAGATAAATATCTTCTTCAGGAATATCATTTAGAAAACAATTGACTTTACATTAAGATGATAAAATTTTCAGCCTATCTTTATTGCTAAATCCACTAGAAGTCTACTGGAATAAAAACATCTAAAAAATCAATTTCAAACTCTCAAGAATACTCCTTTACAACCAATTTGGCATTGAATTTGTTTATGGACCCTTTTGGAGCATATTTGATTCTAAAAATCCAATTGACACTAATTATCTTTTATTTTTAGGCCTATCTACTAGTTTCTAAGTTCCATTTTATTCATCATTTTTATATCCTTTTCCATTGCAACTCTCCGCTCATTTTTTATAACAATTTTATCATAAATGTAAGCTCCTATAGTTTGAGATTAGTTATTATATTAAGCAATTTTATCATTTGGACTTGGTCTAATTTTTCTCCAAAGCCCCCTAAAAACCCATCAAGTTATTATATTTTAACATATACAACTTCTATCTCACTTTTCTCTCAGTTTCATACTGCTGCTTCATCAAATTTGATGTCCTTGCTAATCAATTTTTTTTTTCAAATTAAAAATTCTATAGCCCTTCAAGTTAGAGTCATATCTCATGAAGATTCCCATCTGAACTTTATAGTTTAACTTGTCTTTTTCATATCTAATACATGAATGTAACAAATCCTAATTACTTTTAGGTGTTCCATAATTAGTTTAACTTCATGTGAAGCCTCAAATGGAGTTTTATCCTTCTCTTCTTTAGTTGGAAGTTGGTTCAACAAATACACAACCATATAAACATCTTTTACCCAAAAATACTTAGGTATCTTATTTTCAAATAAAAGACGTATTCCTATCTCCATAACTGTTATATTGTTTCTCTCAATCACTTGATTTTATTGAGGAGAGTAAGCGATGGTTAGCTAATGTTCAATTCCAACTTTAATGTAAAATTTATCAAAGTTATCTAATGTATTTTAGTCATATTATTCGATGTTATCACCTTTCTGTTATAATTTTCCAAAGCATTGAAATTTTGAAACACATTTGCCACCTCTAACTTTTGATTGATAATGTAAATCCCAACACTTCATCATTTTAGCATCTATGAACAAGATGAAATACCTGTTTTCATTCAGTGAGGGTGTCAACATTGGTTTTACACACGTCAATACAGATCAATTACAATCATTTGGAAGCTCCCTAAGCCTTGTTGATAGGAAATAACAATCTTTGTTGCTTCCCAAATTGATAAACTTAAAACACATTCTTTTTAAGACAAATCATAAGTAGGCCTTGATTTAAGCCTTAGTGATGCAATTTTTAAGTGCAGCGTAACAAAAATGACCAAACATTTTATGCCATATCATAAACTCATCAACAAAAGTGATACATGCATGTAAATTATTCTCTTTCCACTTAATTGGAAATCTTTTATCTCTCATTTTTGTAATTATAAACTTACCACTAACATTATCATCAATGGTGTAAGGCCTATTTTAAAAGTGTAGAGGATAATTCTTTTCTAGCATTTGACCTACACTTAATAAACTTTGACTAATTTCAGGTAGAAATAACACATTTAAGGTATATTTGATATCTGTTAGAGTCTCAACAGCAAGAACATCTTTGCCTTTAATGTCAATGAAGTCTCCATTCTTTGTCTTCCTTTCAACTTGTATAATTGATCTAACACCTTAAAACTGCTCAATTTAAGAGTCATGTGATTTGTATAGCCATTATTAATAAGCCAAATTTTTTGTACAACCTATTGAATAAATTATAGTAATAATTTATATTTGTTGTTGATTTTCAGTCATTTATATTTGTTGCCCTGCTAATCATTTTTGTTCCTGCATACTTTCTTTACATGAATAAATTGCTTGCATGATATATATTACACACCTGGCCTATGCTAGCAAAAATTATGTGAATGACTCCTCTTATAATGAGGACAAAGAGGATATCTTCTTTTTATAACAAGCATAACTTAATTGTTAAATCATTTAACAAGATTAATGCAAGCAAACGTGAAGGAAAAGAAAACAAACCTAAACTTTTAGGTCAGACAAATGGTCACACAAACTGTTCCAATTTTGTTCAGAAATTAGTTCGGGAACATGGCTTTGTGCCTCCACATTATAAGAAAAAGATTTATAATACTTATGCAACTTGAAATGACGATGGTTGGTCCTTTTTTTAATAGTGAAGTAATACAATTTGAAACATTTGGGTTCTCTATATGCACAATATTCAATTTCAACTGTGAACAATAAGTAAAAAAGTAGTTAATCTCAAAATCATTAAAACAATATTGCATAAAGTTAAAGATTTTGTATAATTATCTCAACTTTTTTCAATGCATTTTTAAGTAAGTTGTCTTCCTTCAAGTCCTTACCATGTTTTATATAAGATAGTTCTATTATTGCAATAATTCCCAACTTACTTGACAATTTCCCAAAGTATAGTGTTCTTTAATTTTCTAGCCATATACATAAGACATTTTGGATAGTCTTTAAGTCCTAATTTATTAAAAGTAACCTTATCTTAGGCCTCAACGCAACCTTAGATAATATATAACATTTGTAATAGGATTTATAAATGCTAAATCCTATTTGATCCATACGTTAGTATTTTGGAAGAAACATATGACACAAAAACTAATACTAGTTGAATTGGTGTTTAACGTCAAATTTCTTATTAATATGTATTTGAAATGAATAATACAAAAAGGAAAAATAATAATAAATAAAAGCATGTATGCGAATCTATTATTAAAGAGAATTAAAAAAATAAAAGGTTATGACAAAATATTAAACATAAATTAAAGCTTATTAACATTTGATGATAAATGGCTATAATTTTAAAAGTAATTATTTTACATTTTGGTATTACTTAAGTCAAATCTTAGTTGATAAATTGTAAAAGTAGTTATTTCAAATATGACATAAACGCTAATCTTAGTTGAATTAGGATTAGTATTTGTGTAGTATTTGAAATAAGAAATGGGATTAGTGTTTATGTTGTATGTGAAATAGGAAATATGAAATAGGAAATACTAAAGTCACAAATCCTAGGATTAGTATTTATGTCTTATGTGAAATAACTACTAAAATTTTCTCGTAAATATGTGTGCTAAACACTTATCTTATTTAACATACAACATAAACACTAATCCTATTTGAATGAAGATTAGTGTTTATGTCATGTGTGAAATAGGAAATAGGAAATACTTAAGTCACAAATCCTAAGATTAGTGTTTATGTCGTATTTAAAATAGGATTAATGTTTAGAACACATATTAATAGGAAATTTTAAAAGTAGCTATTTCACATATGACATAAACACTAATCCTATTTGAATTAATGTTTAATAACAAATTTTCTATTGATATGTGTTCTAACATGATTCAAGCTACAACTATGTGATTCTAGTTTAACGAAAAATTTCCTACTGGTATGTGTTCCAACACTAATCTTAGTTGTTATTGTTATGTGATTCCAATACAACAATTTCCTATTAATTATTATATGATTTTCTTGGCATGGAAATCCAATGAAAGCTTTAAAGAATGCATCAAACTATGCCAATTGATGATGATAAAGAACAATTCAAAAGATAGGGAAGTGGGAAAACAAAGATCAAATTATGATTCTAGTACAAAGAAACACAAAAACAAACATGGATATTTGCAGAGTGAAAAAAATTTCAACATCATTAATTGCTCTATCAAACAACACTCTCTAAAACACAAAAAATGCCCCAAAAAATACCCCTTTAAAACTCATAACACTAGCCCACAAAATTTTTTTCCAACTATTCGTACAAAGGTTGCAGAATATTATCCACAATAGTGTATCTTGCATAATTTCTAAAAGGAAGCTAATGCAGCCTCCTTATATTTAATCAAATGACTACACAAGCCATCAGTAATATGACCTTAGGAAAAATCAATCTAATGGATATTGAAGCTGGAATTTTTTATTGCAACAATAATAAAGTTATTCTTAATCTTCAACTTCCCTTGTGAACAAGGGATCCTAAGCCTTAACAATGAAGAGGATGAAGACCTTCTCTGACAGGTCAAAAGTTCATGAAGATAATAGGATGTCCAACATATTAATAAGAAGAAAAAAAAGAGAAAATTTGCCAAAAGCATACTCAGCATAGCAATCTAATCCAATCAAAATCATTTAAGCTTGCTAGGGAGCTTGGGGAAACTTTGATTTTAGGAAATGATATATTTTAAAATTAACCACATATTAATTGAAATTAAAATATCTCTCCATAATACAAATATTCAAAAACTCTATAGCATAAACAATGACAGAAACAACGTGTTGATAGAATAAATTAAAAGTAGACATCGGAGGCATGAGAGAAGAAAACAAATGCAGGCAGTGAGAGAAGAAGAACAATTGTTGTTGGAACATATATCATTTAAGCAGAAAAAGTGAAGACAAGAGAAGAAAATCACGAAGATAGAACACAAAGACATTGTTTAAGCATCCAGAACATGAAGATAGAAGAAGAAAAATCAAAGGATATGAGAGAAAACCTCTAGGTTAATATTCTCAACAAAATGACAATATTTAACCGGAGAAAATGACATCATTTAAATTGCTTTTGGAGTATTCTTTTTTCATTATAAGAATATATTTTTGTAGTCAAAAAGTTTTGCGTAAAAAATATAAATGTAGCTGATAGCTATAAATCTGGAACATATTTTTATAGCTAAGAATTTTTGCTATGAAAAAAATTTTTCAGTTAAAAAACGTCACCAAAAATTATTAGCTATGAATATAAAACGTAGCATATTCATATATTAGCTTTTACTACGAAAACAATTATATCTTACTAAAACAAAACATCATATTCATAGATTAGCTGTTACTACGAAAACAATTATATCTTACTAAAACAAAACATAGTTAATAATCTAAAAAAACCTGCAAATTTTTTTGTTTAAAGAGGTACTACTTTAATAGGCTATGATTTAGAAAATTCGTAGCCAAATAGTAAGATATAAATTTCAAATCTTAGCAAAAGAAAATATAGCCAAAAATAATATTTGTTATAGCGAGAAATAAGTCGTTGATGATAAAGATTAAGGGTATATATTTTCTCACATTTAGAGATAATTACAATTAGGAAGAGTGGAGTTTGGAATACTTTGGAAGAGTCGATGAGATCTGTAACTACTTTTATCCATTAAACTAAACTAACAGGTGGTCACTACACATTTGCGCAGTGAAATCTTCAAAGCGATAATGCCCTGCAGAATTACAATGTGCAAAGTAAAATTTATTGGAATAATATCTATACATCGTTTGTTATATAAAATCTCTGTATCTAAATGGAATTCTTAAACCCTAAAAGACTTCATTGTTAGTAAGAATATAGTGATGAATCTATGAAACTGAAACTTTAGATTCAGAAAAAGGTTAGTCACCTTTTTCTGGGATGTCAAAGTTTATCAACTTGCGGAAGAGCTCAATACTTTTAAAATGTGAAAAAAAACAACAGATTTTGCAGAATATTAATGTAAACAACATATTCTGCAGAAGATAAATCTAAACAACAAAGTCTGCAAAAGATTAATCTATTCTACGAACATTCCCTAATTATCACAACAGAACTCTCAGGGAGATTTCCTGTCATCGTATTGAAGGAGATATCCCTGAAGAGTGGCATTAAGTTGTTAATACTTGCGATCTACCTCTTCTATAAAAGCAGCATCAAATGTCTATAAGAAATAGTAATCAATTAGGAAATGAATTTACTTTTGAACTATCAAAAAGCTTGGTATTTTTAGAAACATTTGATGAACTTAGCATCGGTGGTTATCAAAAAAGCCAGTATAACATAAAGAAATCACATTGGTTTGTTTTCATAACAATTTATGCATACAGGTAAATAAATTTTTAATTATACTATTTGTATACATTGGCAAATTAACATCACTGAATACAGTTATAGTTTTCAAATCACTTAGTCTAATCTAGTCAAGTGGTTCTGTCAATTTTGTTATCTAGAAACCAATATTATCAGTTCAGGGAGAAACCTCTAGATAATTTTCATCAAGAGCAATAGCTAGGTAATTTGCAATAGCGTCTGTAATTTGGCCCAGCGATTTGTATGCAGCAACTCGATTGCAGAAGCAGATAGCATTAAATGGCCTTGACTGTACATGACGTGACACAGCCGTGTAATGTTCAATAGCTTCCGAGTGCCTTACTGCTTGAAATGCTTCATTTCCTGCAGTCTGCTGTTTGGTTTAAATAGCATCTATAAAATGGTTGACTACTCTTTCGTTATCTCGTATCAGAGGCCAGCACTATCCATAGTCGAATACGTAATTCCACTACCAAAGAGGTGTAAACTTATTCAAAAAATAGTACAATAAGAATTATCCAAGCATTTAATGATTGATGATTTCACTCTCAGTAAAACCAAGAAAACAAAACAGTTAAATTAGTGATAGTAGACTTAATTATATACTTATCAAGAATCTTTAAAACCTTACACAACAATTTAAATAAAGAACATAGTCTCTTTGGCACAAAGTCTTGATTGTCATATCTGGAACAAGGTCTTAAAGTTGAAAAGCCTTGTGTAGGAACATTTTGAGAGCTTGCACTCTGAATTCAGCAGTGAAGTTGAACTTCTGGCAAAAAAATTGATCATCAAAATCTGGTCAAGTTACTTAGTTATGTTGATAAAGGAAATGAGCGTCTTATAATTTCTGAATATGTGCCAAATGGTACTCTTAGAGAAGACAACCCAAGTCAAATCAGTTGGACAGGTTACATACAACAAGAACTACACACCACAACATCAGTTAAATGAGAATTGAATGAGATATAAGCTAATATATCAGTAAGGAAAAGTTAAACTAATAGAAACCTGTTTAGGTCCCATGTTAGGTCGTGGTCTATGGTATTTAACAACTCCAGTCCATGAAGTCACAAAGAAACTGCAAATAAGCTCCACCCATCACCTCTAGAAAGAAATGCGACAATCAGTGATAGTCCAATGCAGTATGCACTTTTAGTCATAGTTGATTATATCTTAATTGTTGCTACTTTGTACTTGTTCTTGTTCATGCTCCTTTTGTTGTGTGGTTAGTATAGGGAAAAACTGCAGTTACATAAAACAATAAGCACTCATGAAATAACAAAGAAAGAAAGATTCAAACTTTGAGAAAGATACAACCTGTGGCTAACATTTCTATGAGAGATATCAATAACGGAAAAGAATTACATATGTTCTAAGGAATTCTTTCTCCAGGACTTCTTGAAGCCTAACACAGAGATGGCGCAATAAGCCCTTTCACCTGGACCTTACTTAAGTAATGATACACACTGAATTCTTCACATTATCACTAAATTGAATTTCCTAAGTTCACGTACCATTTCTAAGATACAAATTATGATAAGAAATTATTATTTGGAAACACATCAAATTGGAAAAGTTTGTTAAATCAGTGAAACAACGTCCAATGACATGTTCACCTTGAAGAGATATGGCTCCAAATAAATGCTTTTTTATTTTTATTTTTTTCTACAAGCAATTTACCTATCAACAAGTTGTACAAGTTTTGGATATAACCGCTCATCCCGTAATCTATTAATCTCTGAAACTGTTGAATCCATTGATTGCATGTCTACAATATATCTTGTATGCAGATGGCTTACTGCTGCTTT
>JANQAP020000095.1:398811-416318 GCA_026874005.2 Erythroxylum coriaceum
GACATCAGCTCATGTGACTATTTTATTTGGCTGTTATTGAGTCAATACTATTGAGATTATGTCTCAAAGTCTATTTTCTACTTCTTAGCAGTTAGTTGAGTCCAAGTTAATAGCAATATTAACTAGAATTATGACAACATGGTCACTTCTGTAAGCCTATATAAAAGCTACTTTAGTCAATAATAAAATGTGTTCTTAAATTTTGTCTTTCTTAATTAGAGATATATTTATGAGTTGTGTTATTTTAGCACTTGATCTACCTTTCAGTGTATCCTTTAGTGATGATTGCTATTAAAGCATGAAAGAGGCCATTGATTACAATAGATTTATTTAAGTGCTATTGTCGAGGACATGCACTTTTTTTTTAACTATAGACCCCAAAACAATGGTGAACTATTCTTGCTAACAATTTGCTTGAATTTGGGGTTTGAAGCAATGAATTACACATAATGTCCCAACCATTGTGTTTACACATATCTAGCATGGATAGCACATTTGCATGTAGTATTTGTAATAAATATATAGACGAAGGATCTACGATCCCTCCAAAGCCTCGTATGATAAGAAAATATCATAAACAAATCAGAACACTCATTTTTATATTAATAAGAATTTTAAATGTATTTTCACAAAGGTGTGACTAATTTGACCAGCTCCCTTTTTATAATGGACTTAGGAACACAAAATAAGAAAACTCACTTATTAACTTCTTGAACATGTATACATTAAAAATATTATAAAGAAACAAAAAATTGAAAAGAAAGAAATCAAAATAAATTTGGAAAAAAATATTATAGCGTTTAACATGGAGTGAAGAGGGTCTCTATAACACCTTTTTCCTCATCAAAATTATTTTAAAAAGATTTATCTGAGTCATTCTATTTATAAAGTGGTAATGTATAATCTTGAAAAAAGATCGTAATAGTGTTCAAAGTGAGTCAAAAGGTTCCTTAACACCATTTTCTTTCCTTATCAAAATTCTTTTAAAAAAGTTTATCATGAAAAAAAAAAGAAAGTAAACGTATTTAACTTCATTTGGTTAGTTTATTTTTAATTTATAGAATTAATTATAAATTTTGAAATTTGAAAATTTTTAGTTTGATAGTAAAAAATAGAACAAAATATTTTTTACATATTTTATTAAAATTTTTCAACAAATACTTTTTCATTTGATTTTGAAAAACTTGACTTTTTAAAATTCTTCTTAGAAGCCAATTTACTTTGTAAGTTATTTTAGAGCATACCTTTTCTCAATAACCATCTTTTCAAAATAAAAATTTCAGAAAGATATAATTCAAAATAGTAGAAATAAAAAACAAAAATAGAGATTGATTTTTTGTGAAACATTAACTCCTTTATTTTTAAAATTAGGGTTCACAATGTTCTAAATATGAACTATTTGGAAAAAGAAAACAGGAAAATTATTGGGACATGGCTACGTGAAAATGGAAGGAAAAGGGAAATTTCCACTTCATACAACTGCTAATATTATATGTAGCCATCTGACTCGCCCAAAACAGTGCCCGGAAAAGGAAAAGAATCGCTCAAAACTCCCCTACATGGATGTTTCCTTCTCCTAGCTAACGTCAAGATCAAATTAGATGCTGTAAGCCCAGCGGTTCGTGCTTAGTCCAACAGTATCATCATAGTCCAAATCTAACCACACAAGTTAAAAGAAATTTTCTTATGCTTGTAAGCCTATAATTTTTGAAAGGGAAAAAAAAGAAAGAAAGAAAAGAACGTTTCTTTTTGTTCTTTTCTAAAGCAGTAGCTTATATAGTTTTAGCACTTGTGTGCAATGCCACCAATGAAGCATAGATCCCGTCGTGGATGTTGATTAAAGAGTCATGGCTACCTTTCTCTGCAATGACTCCATTTTTGACTACTGCAATTAAATCTGCATTCCTGATGGTGGACAATCTATGTGCTATGACTATTGTTGTCCTAGTCACCATAACTCTATCTAGTGCATCTTGGACCACTCTCTCGGATTCAGCATCCAATGCACTGGTAGCTTCATCCAATAGCAATAATTTTGGATTTTTTACGATGGCACGAGAAATGGCTACTCGCTGTTTCTGTCCTCCAGACAATTGAACTCCTCTTTCTCCTACTATAGTGTCATAACCCTGCAATTTTGTCGTACCATGTTAATAAAAAAAAAAGATAGAAATCTTACTATAGTATCATTTTTAGAGTGCTAGAAGTTTGCTTGTTTTACCATGTAAATATGTAGCCGTTTACCTGTTGTAGACCAGAAATGAACTTGTGGGCATTGGCCAATTCTGCTGCAGCTATGATTTCAGCCTCAGTTGCATTTCCTCCTTTCCCATAGGCAATGTTGGCCCGGATCGTGTCATTAAACAAAGCAGGTTCTTGACTTACCAGTCCCATTTGTTGTCTTAACCACCTTAATTGAAGCCTTTGAATTTCAGTCCCATCAAGTGTGATAGTACCAGAATCTGGATCATAAAATCTTTGCAGCAACGCGATTACTGTTGATTTTCCACTACCACTTTCTCCAACAAGAGCCACAGTCTAGGAAAAATTATCATAAATGGATTCTGACATCATTTCGACTGATGGTTCATCATTTTCAACAATGTTATGCACTAGTTGCTCAAAACAAACATAGGACATTAAACATCGAACAGGACATACCTTGCCAGAACGAATTGTCAAGTTAATGTCCCGGAAAATTTGAATATCTGGTCTAGATGGATATCTAAAGCTCACATGGTGAAACTCAACTTCTCCAGTTACAGTTTCTGGTATTAATCCTGATTCGTCACTTGGATCTATTTTCGACTTGCGGTCTATGAATGAAAAGACTGAAGCAGCAGCCGCCTTCGCTTTAGAAGTATCAGGAGCAAGGCTGCTTGAATGAGAAACTCCTATAGCTGCCATGGTTAAAGCAAAGAAAACCTGCAAACCAAGTATCAGTATCAATGTCACGAAGAGGCTAATTTTGAAGCTCCAATTGTTTGAAGAGAAGAGTTGTTAGTTGTTATATAAAGTGTATATACCCACCTGGAAAACATCTGAGAATGTTGTATGACCGCTCTTTACTAGCTGAGCTCCAGCGTAGAAGCTAGTTGCATAGAAAGAGAAAAGAAAGAGTGATGATAGTCCAAATCCACAGCCACTAATTAGTCCCATCCTCACTCCTGTCTTCATGGGGCCTTCACATTTCTTTTCATATAATTGCATCACCTTCTCTTCTGCACAGAAAGAGGCAACTGTTCTTATACTTCCAACTGCATCATTGGCTACTTGGCTTGCTTCCTCGTACATTTTCTACGGGCAAAATAAATTTGCATCCATTAAGGAATTAAGATGATCAACCAAAAAGTTACGGAATTATCATCCAGCGACCTTTAGAATTCCCATGAATGTCAAAAGTTACTTTGAGTTCAGTTCTTGGAAAAAGAAAGTTAACAGCTTTAATAGATATTTTAAATTTCCCCAGCAGTGAAAGCAGGGTAATCAACTTTATGACATACCTTTGCATCTGCACTGAATCCTTTCATGAACTTTACTTGAATAAGCCCATTCATGCCTACCAGAGGGACTATAGCAAGGATGATCAGTGCTAATTGCCAACTCGCACTGAAAGCAATGATTAATGCTGCTATGGCCGTCGCAATGTTTTGAACCATTTGGGCTAGTGCATCTCCCACAAGGCCACGAACAGATGCTGCATCTGCTGAGAGCCTCGCACCTATTGCACCACTTGAATGTTCAGGCTCGTCAAACCAACCAATCTCCATGTTAACCACCGTCTCAAAGCATATTGACCTGATCCGCTGGATTAACTTATTCCCAGCCACTGAAAACAAATATGTTCTGATTGGACTAAGAACAAATGTTGCTATGCCAAGGATCAGAAACATCAGTGCCCAGAACCTTGAGTCCTTTCTCAGCTCATCTGGTGGCTCAAAAAATGTTTTTATTGCTTTGGAAATTAATATGCCATAAATGGGCAGTATCGTGCCATTCAGAGAAGCTGCAATAGCTCCAAATATAAGAATTGGAAGTTCTGGCTTGTTCAGGGAGGCAAGGCGTCGAATTGGAACCTCCGGGGGTTTTATACTAGGCGGAGAATTTTCTAAATCTTCCATGTGGTCATTAGGGGCATCAAGCCCTGTAGGTAAACCAAAAGAGACTGAGAAGGAGTTTCTACTGCTGTTATTTCTTGATGATCCACGACTTATTGATCGCAACAATGACCTTCTTTGGCTAGACTGTCTGAATGATTCCGTGGTAATTTCAGATTTGTGATTTACCTGAGCTGCATGTTCTGACTCTTTGTTAAGTTCTTGTAACCTTATGAGCTGAGCATACGCACCATCAGGGTCCTCAAGAAGTTCTGTATGTGAGCCTAATTCATCGATGAAAAAAGTTTTAGCATGTTTCTCATATTTTATTACCCCGTTCTAAGGCATTAATGATATTTTCATTCTTCCTGATATTAACTTTTCTGTTATAACTAGAAATTTCCGCAAATCTAATTACAACCAAAAATTGAAACATCACGAACAAATTTTTCCCAACTTCCCCAGTGGATGATCTACACCAACATATCATAAGGCTGTTTCAGACATGTCAAGAGTTAGAAATCAGACAGCTTATTGACAGAAAAGTCCGGTTTTAAGGAAGTATGCCAAGACCGTAAGACGAGACAATATACAGAAGAACAGCAATAGGCATCAACTTGTCACATTTTCCTAATTTTGATAGTAAAGGTTACCTTTTTCAACAATCTTTCCTTGATGGATGACAGCAATCATATCAGCATTTCTCACAGTGGTCAAACGATGGGCAACAATAACTGTAGTTCGATTGACCATTATCCTATCTAATGCCTCTTGCACTACCCTCTCAGATTCTGCATCAAGTGCACTTGTAGCTTCATCTAAGAGTAAAATCCGAGGGTCCTTCAAGATTGCTCTGGCTATTGCGATTCTTTGCTTCTGGCCACCAGAAAGTTGAGTGCCATGCTCACCAACCATAGTTTCAAGCCCCTGAATCATTGCAAAGCCAAAAGAGATGTAAATAGCATAATCATAGAGACGAAGTCATTATTACTTCAGAACCAATTGTGAAAATGGAGAAACTTTAGAACCTGGGGTAATTTGTCAATGAATTTTGCAGCATTGGCAAGTTCAGCAGCTGCTCTTATCTCTTCAACAGTTGCGCTCTCTTTCCCATATGCAATGTTATCCTTGATACTGGAAGTAAACAACACAGGTTCTTGGCTGACGAGACCAATTTTTCCCCTAATCCATTTAAGCTGCAAGTCTTTGAGGTTAAGACCATCAATGAGCACTTCACCAGCTTGTGGATCATAAAATCTCTCTATCAGACTGATCACTGTTGATTTCCCACTTCCACTATGCCCAACCAAAGCTGCAGTTGTACCACTTGGAATGAGAAGAGAAAAATCACAAAATATTTGCTCATCCGGTCTGGCAGGATAACTAAAATAAACATTCTTGAACTCTATATCTCCACGTGTGTCATCCAATGTTCTTCCACTTGTATCATAAGCATCTATCAGTGGCCTCCTATTGATAGTCTCAAACATCTTATATGCCGCAGCTTGACCGGCACCAAACGCACTCATACATGGAGATGCTTGTCCCAAGGACCTGCAAACTCCGTGTCAAAAGTGCAGGACTGAAGAAATATTGATTTATGAAGAAACAAATGCATAAATTCAGTGAAGAAGAAAGTATGTGCTGTGTGTGCAGTGTTTAAGAAGAAAGTAGAAGAATAAAAGATGGAACTTACATAGAAGCAGTCAACACAGCAACAATCACATTTATGACTTGGCCACCTTCGTATCCATTTTGCAATATTAACTTGCTACCAGACCATACAGCCAGGGAGTAACTAGAGAACACGATGAACATCACTGCGCCAAGACCGATTCCTGCTGCCAACCCCTCATGCACACCAGATTTATAAGCATTAACCAGAAATTTGTTGTAATCATTGACAGCTCTCTTTTCCCCAGTGTATGATGCTACCTGAAAATATAGAATTATTGACATGCTTTTGATGAATGTGAATTTGGAAATTGGGAATTTTATTGATTGCGACTACTTCACATTCACGTACAGTTCTGATTGAGCCAATGGTCTGTTCTACTACAGTTGCGGCTTCTGCATAAGCTTTTTGACCACGAGTTGCTGTCTTGGATATCAGTATGGACATGGTTCCTCCGGCTATCACTAAAAGGGGAATCGAAGATAACATGACCAGGGTAAGCAACCAGCCTTTAACAAACGCTATAATAAACCCCCCAATAAATGTTGCTATCAGCTGCAGAAATTTTCCAACCTGCAAGAAATCAACCGAGTTATCTGAATTTTGTTTTAATCTGAAGGCGAAGGGTATAGTATAGTACCTTTTCACCTATTGCATCTTGTATTAGAACCGTGTCTCCAGACATTCTACCAATAACCTCTCCTGTACTTGTGTCCTTATCAAAGAAAGCAATATCTTGTCTTAATATTGTCTTCAAGTAGATATTCCTTATCCGTGCAGCTTGTCTTTCCCCTGTGACCATCCAGCAGGTAACCTCTGACAGAAAATAGATTGTTCTCAGTCTCTAGCTCACAATGTTTGATCACTATTTTAACTTTTGATTATGAGATCTACTTACGAAGCAATGCTGCTGTTCCAGCTCCCACGGCCAGGTAAACGTACTTCAGAGAGACCTAAATTTGTCCAGATCAAACTTATCAACACCCAGCTATCATAAGTTGGTTCGAACAAGTGACTCTCCTTGTCCTGTAATTTAATAAGTTGTTCGAACAAGTGGCTCTCCTTGTCCTGTAATCTAACATCAATCATCACAACGTTTTCAGTTTTCTTACCTTGGAAATTATCTGGACAATGTCATTTGTCTGTGTCTCTCCAAAAGAATTAATTACTTCCCCGAGAATCAAAGTCATTACTGGAAGAGCCAAACCGTTCCCAATTGCACCAATTGTTCCAACGATCATGAGCATAGTATCTACAGAATCTGCGAATGAGAACAGCTTAAGAAACGGAACAGTTTTCACTTTATCCTCCCCTTTACTCTTCACAGGCTTTTCATTGTCCCCATTCACGTAGGAGCTTCTCTTATGCTCTGTCCCTTTTGACGAGGTTGCATCATCCATCCTCTTGTCACCATCATAGCCATTCTCCTTGGCCATGACGTGCACTCCAAATATAACAAAAAATTGGTCTGTATGCTTCTCTCAGATCAAGCACAACTTAACTGAAACTGCAGGACATGAACAAAAGTTGTTTCTTACGATCAAACCACCCTTTCATCGAACGGATTGTTATCTATTATTTTCAAGTCTATTATCTGAGTGTCTATCAATAACGTAGACAAGAATCCAACAAAGATGGACTATAAAGGGAAAGACTTCCCATTTTAACACAGTACTGTCAGATTTGTGGATTCTGGCTCCCTGACGACCAACTCTACTAATTAATAAAAACAATTCCCCTTTACGTCACATTGTTTATTGAATGACAGAACGAATAGAACTATCTAGTGGTAGGTGAAATCAAATCATTTTTGTTCTCTTCACGTATCATCTACAAAATTCTTTGTCGACTCTCTTGATCGATTTGATTATGCAAAAAAAAAAAAAAACCATGGGTGAGGTGATAGGCTAGCTACTGATATGCGTACACGGTTTGACGGGAACTAATGACACCATGCAATAAGAAATAGCTGAAATACAAAGATATGAAGTCATTCAAAGTTGAAGAACACTTTTATATTCAAATCTATATCACATCCACAGGATAGATGTTTTACTTTTATGTGCAGAACTTTCCTGGATTTAATACTCGGACAGACTGTAACACGCGTAACTCGCAAGTCATTGCATCAACGATGATTTATTCATGGAAACTAAAAAGAAAACAATTTGACAACCAAAACGAATGTATGATCCATGTCCATATCGATAAGAGCAACAACAAAATGGAAAGATAGATTAGAAGAAGTGAACACTGGGGACGGTCGTCTCCGTCACACCTGTGTCGTCTTTTAGTATTGAACTTAAAAAGGAAAGGGACAGAGAAATCCAAGACAGGACTTTTACCAGATAAAACAATAACCAACCCCTTACCAGCCACAAACTGCTATCAACAAAGGAAAAGAGACAAAAGAGAGTGACCAAATGTTTCTCAAGTAGTAGCAATCTGTCCTTACCAAATAGAAAGGCAAGGCAAAGACGAAGGGAGAGCAGTATCAAGACCACAAAGAACTTGCGACCATTAGCATATAGCATGCTGCTTTATGGATTTGGGTAGGTGTACTATCAGATTAGAAAAGTAATGAATTATGAACCAACATCTTGTAGCCTAAACTTTGGTCAACATTCACGGTTGTTGCGATGTGAACTAAAATCTCGTGATTCTCCCTTTTCCTTATATTGAAAGTTACGTACGTATCTTCTTGGCATGGGCTACCATGCCCCCACAAAACTTTGAGGGCACTTGCGTATTATCATACGTCATTACTAGGTTACTTCTTCTGTGCTTCTAAGACAATCGTGCGTACGGTTTTCCCTTTTACAGTAAAGTAAAGTTAGGTTTTGATAATCATGAAAATAATTTCTTAACTTTTTTCTTAAGTATAATATTCTAAGTTAAGTCAAATTAAAACTGGTTTAATTAATATTGAAATATAATAGCATATTTAGTATGCGATTGAATGACTACAAAGTCAATTAAAATATTCTCCTGATTTGAAGGCGTAATTTGAGTGAAATAATGTAGAAATCTCTTTGGTTTATTTTTCAACTGGTTTTGTTGGAAATTGACTGAAGAATAAGATCGCCTCCACCCCACGTCTCTTCAAATTCCCGGTGGCTAGAAAAAGGAAAAGAGAAGGTCATAAAGCACTAGACACTAAATTCTATAAAAAGGTTAAGGAAACGAGTTCCACGACGTCTATGATTACAGGGAGGACTTGGCTTCCGCACACTATTGGTAGTGGAGATGCTTTATTTATGTGATCATTAGTTGTTCCTATAATGCTTAACATAAAGTGGAGGTGTAACCACACTCGCACTAGGAAAGAGGATTTTTTCTGATGGGTGCAAAATCTGAAAAGGAATAACGAATATGGACCCTTAGATTTCATACAGAGAACATAATTGTTTGATCTGGGCTTGCAATGCACTATGCACATAATTTTCAAGAAACTGTAGTCCACTTTTAATGGTCAATATAGAAGCTATTGATGAATACTAGTCTTTTTTTTTTTTTCTTATTTTGCTTCTTTCCTTTTTCTTTCTGCAATGCGTTTTCAATAGTATGTATCCACGTTCCTTCAAATTCAAGAGATTATATGCATAGCAACTACGGAATATACACAACTAAATCCGGTACACAAGATAATAACGAATCTCCCAATTATGTACAATATCTGCTAATAAATATATCTTAAACTCCAATTTATAATCATGAGTTCTAATTGTTTATCCTATTTTAAGTATCAAAGTTAATTGTATTAAATTATAAGTTGATTCATTAAAATAAAATTAAGGTGTCGTATGTCATTACAATTAGCATAATTAAGTTCTATTATATATAATTTTTTTAGTGGAATAGACAGATAGATTTTCTTATAAAAATTTGAGATAGATATAATATTTTGCATAATTCTAAATTTTTGAAAAAAATTCCTTATTTTAAATTATTTAAAAATATTTTATGATATTATAAATTATAAAAAATAAAATTTTAAATAAAAATTATTATTAAAGTCCAATTGTAACAACTTAAAACCTCTATCGTGTTTATAATAGTAAGTCACAGGCAATTCTTGTTAAAATGATTTAAAATATAATTAACAAATGATCAATTTTAGACTTTTCAATATTACAAAAAATTAAATATTAAAATATTAAATATCATTTTAGGTAAAAACAATTGAGTCTCACGTCAATTTAGGTTTGAACCTGACTCATAAGTTAATAGTTAAAATTTGAATTTCTTTGACTTGGGATTCTCACGTGAAACAAATGCACAATGTGATAGGTACTTGGACAAAATGATTTTCTCTTCTTTAGACTTGTATTATAATGCAATCCCTAATATTGGCGACTAATATTAGAATGAGAGGGTTGATTAATATTCTAAGGAAAGAACAACATATCACTAGAAGAGGTAAAAAAAATTAAATTGAATATTAAAATTTCTAAAAATTTAATTTAAACTCAAAAATTTTCAAACATTTAAAAAGAATTAAAACGTTTATAAATGTTTAATTTAATATCTTCATCAATTATCTATTAAAAAATTTTTATTTAACTTTTTGGCAACCTATATTTAGCAGTGTGTATCTTATATAGTAAATGGCATCTAAAAATTTAAAATTTAATTAATATAAAATTTAAAAATTGATTGACATATTAGGATGCATATATGACAAAAAGA
Organism: Erythroxylum coriaceum; assembly: GCA_026874005.2. Lineage (NCBI taxonomy): Eukaryota > Viridiplantae > Streptophyta > Magnoliopsida > Malpighiales > Erythroxylaceae > Erythroxylum > Erythroxylum coriaceum. The sequence continues at coordinate 409,273 of JANQAP020000095.1, forward strand.
TATATAAGAAAATGTCAAAATATCAAATCAGGATTTTTTAATAAGTTGGAGATTAAATTAAATATTTGTGAAATATTGAAGTTTTTTTAAACGTTATAAAGTCTAAATTAAATTTTTGTAAAATATTAAAATTCAATTTAATTCTTCTTTTTTACTAAAAGATATTTCAATCGGTTATGTTTGAAAATATTAATTATAGTTCATATATTAAATCTATACTGTATTATAATTTGTAACATTTTAATGAATTATTTCATTTCTTTTAATTGTAGTATTTTTATGACACATTACATGTGGGTCTATCAAAAATATCCTCTATTAAGTAAGAATAAGGTTGTGTACTATCGAATTTCCCCAGACCCCGCGCTTTAGTTAGACTTTAACTGAGTGTCTATGATGGCATTTCGTTTCTTTTAAATAAATATCTCAAATTATATTTTACTTGATCATTTTTGTAACAACTATATCATTTCCACGTTGCTATACAAGATTAAAGTGAATATAATCATCTCATATTCAAGTAACACTGAACTTTTACGTAGACAAAAAGCATATGAGCTTTTTAAAAAAGAAAATTCTCTGTATATTATATAGTACATTAGTATAGGGTTATTAAATACCTAAAAAGCAACAGAAATATCTTCCCTTTTTTCTGCTTCTAGAAGTTGCATGCCTTCTAATAAATGATTGCTTGTGCCACCGGCACGTTCAACTTTCCGAATAAGTTAATCAATATTAGCAAAACCTGCTAGTGACTCATGATGAAGTTGAGGCACTCATGTGAATTGTAAACAAGGATGCATAAAGCCCATCCTTCATATTGATTAAGGTGTCATGCTTTCCCTTCTCTACAATCCCTCCATTTTTAACCACAGCAATGACATCTGCATTTTTTATGGTGGATAATCTGTGGGCTATAATAACCGTTGTTCTATTCACCACAACTCTGTCTAAAGCATCTTGAACTGCTCTTTCAGATTCAGCATCCAATGCGCTGGTTGCCTCGTCTAATAACAATATTTTTGGATTTTTGACTATGGCCCTGGCAATAGCTACTCTTTGCTTCTGTCCACCTGATAGTTGAATTCCTCGCTCTCCCACTATGGTATCGTAGCCCTGTGTTTGTCATGATTGCATAAAATCTAATTCAGTCACGGAGAACATAAACAGTGTAAGCAATGAATTATAATATAGTAGTATTATTTAAAGAGTAACCTGTTGTAAGCTACTAATGAACTGGTGGGCATTGGCCAATTCGGATGCAGCTAAAATTTCAACTTCAGTCGCGTCTCCCCCTTTTCCGTATGCAACGTTGGCACGGACTGTGTCGTTGAACAAAACTGGTTCTTGACTTACTAGTCCCATTTGCTGTCTCAACCATCTTAATTGGAACTTCTGAATTTCAATCCCATCAATAGTTATATTTCCTGAATCAGGATCATAGAATCTTTGTAACAATGAAATTACCGTCGATTTCCCACTTCCACTTTCTCCAACTAAAGCAACGGTCTAAAAGAACAATATTTCGTTAGCCTATAAATGTGCTTGCACATATCAAAAGTTTCTTCAACGCGAAAGGATAAATGATCAATGATCACCTTGCCAGAATGAATGGCCATGCTGAGGTCTCGGAAAATCTGAACATCTGGCCTAGACGGATATTTAAAGCTTACATGACGAAATGCAATCTCTCCTTGCACATGGTCTAGTGTCACTCCTGACTCGTCACTTGGATCAATATTTGACCTTCTGTCTAAAATCGATAATATGGAGGCAGCAGCAGTCTTGGCTTTGGAAGAATCAGGAGCGAAGGAGCTTGACTGAGAAATAGCCGTGGCTGCCATGGTTAAAGCAAAGAATACCTGAAAAGGAGAAAATTATGATTAGTCTCGTCGTACAATTATTAAATTCTTTGAAATATAGTCCTGAACAAGAGAGATTCAGCACTTGGAAAACATTGTCAAATGTGATTTTTCCACGATGAGCAAGTCGAGCTGCTGCATAAAAAGTGGCTGAATAAACAGAAAGGAGCAAGAAGAATGATGATCCAAATCCTAGTCCACTGAGCAGCCCCTGCCTTATTCCTGTCTTTGCAGAACCTTCACATTTTCTTTCGTATAGTTTCATCACATTCTCTTCTGCACAGAAAGAGGCCACGATTCTTATACTCGCAACTGCGTCGCTTGCAACTTGACTTGCTTCCTTGTACATCATCTACAATCATCCAGCTTTGGTATTTCAAGTAAAAAGAAAAAATATATGGTGCAGCAAAAATTTTGGCTTCGGGTGATAGAAGGTTACCTTTGCATCTCTACTGAATCCTTTCATGAACTTAATTTGAGCGTATCCATTGATTCCTACTAGAGGAAGTAAAACAAGGATAATAACTGCCAATTGCCAACTTCCAACAAAGGCAATGATCAAACCTGATACAGCTGAAGAACTGTTTTGAACCACTTGAGCTAGCGTGTCCCCAACTAAAGCACGTACTGAGGCTGCATCTGCTGAGAGCCTAGCACCTATTAAACCACTCGAGTGCTCATACTCATCAAACCAGCCAATCTCCATGTGAACCACCTTCTTGAAACATTTACATCGGATCCGTTGGATTAATTTTCCACCAGCAACAGCAAATAGGTATGACTGCAATGGATATACAGTTAAGGCTACTAGAGCAAGGATCAGAAACATCATCGCCCAGAAGTTCGAATCCTTTCGCAACTTGTGTGGTATTTCGTAAAATGTCTTGATCACTTTGGAAAGAAGCAAACCAAAAATTGGGTATATCAGACCGTTGAAAATTGCAACTGTTGCTCCAATCATAAGCACTGGAATCTCTGGTTTATTTAGGGCTGCAAGGCGACGGAGTGAGACTTTGGCAGTTTGATTTATCGGTGAATTTTCAAATGCTTCTGAAGTCTCATGGTGAATGCTAATTCCACGAGGCATACCAAGGGAGACAGAGAACGAATGACGGCTGCTATTCCCTGCTGATGATCCTCTACTTACGGATGGTCCAAGAGAAAATCTCTGACTTGATTCTCTGAAGGATTCTGTAACAAGATCTGATTTTTTTAGGTCACTTGATGCTGATTCTGATCCCTTGTGTACTTCTTGTAAGCGTATAAGCTGGGAGTATGCTCCTTCGGGATCCTTGATTAACTCTGAATGCAAACCTAATCAAGCAGAAACAAAGTTCCCACATTTTATTTCACCTGTTCTACATCATGTTTCTCTCAAAATCAGCAAGAAAAGTTCAAAAAACTTCTTCAATTATATGCGGAAATGGAAACTAAGAATTTCAAGTAGTACTATAAACAAAATTTAAATTGAACTCTTGGTGAAGAATATATCTTTGCTTGCTAAAAGTTATGGTTCCATGAATAATGATTCACCAAGTAAATAGAATGGTAGTTCACAAACAAGTAAAAAGTAAATAACCTGAAACAATTGGAGTTCAACTAAATGGAAATCACATTTAATATTCAGTTAAAAGTACAAAAACCTTTTTCAACCAATTTTCCCCTCTGAATGACCGCAATCGTGTCAGCTTTTCTTACGGTGCTTAATCGATGGGCAACAATTACTGTTGTTCGATTAACCATGATCCTGACTAGTGCCTCCTGAACAACCATTTCTGTTTCTGCGTCAAGTGCACTTGTGGCCTCATCTAAGAGTAGTATTCTCGGATCTTTTAGAATTGCTCTAGCTATTGCAATTCTCTGCTTCTGTCCACCAGACAGTTGACTGCCGTGTTCTCCGACCATGGTGTCCAGTCCCTGGATGGAAAGTGAACAGTTAGAAACAAAAGCAATTCATAGGATCCACGAAACATAGACACAAAGACACGAAGTTACAAAGTCTAAGAAATCAAAAACAAGAAAAAAACATACAGAGATAAAACGTCATAAGAAAGCAAAGACAAGGACCTCAGGTAGTTCATCAATGAAATTGGCAGCATTGGAAAGTTCCAAGACAGCCCTAATCTCATCAGTGGTTGCGCCATCTTTTCCATACGCAATATTCTCCTTGATGCTTGATGTGAACAGCACAGGTTCCTGACTAACAAGACCAATTTTCTGCCTGATCCACCTAAGTTGAAATTCTTTGATATTAATGCCATCTATGATAACTTCACCAGCCTGTGGATCGTAAAATCTCTCTATCAAACTGATGACAGATGACTTCCCACTTCCACTTCGACCAACTAAAGCTGCAGTTGTCCCTCTTGGGATGGAAAGAGAAAACCCACAAAATATTAGTTCATCAGGTCTAGATGGATAAGCAAAATATACATCCCTTAGTTCTATATCTCCATGGATGTCATCCAGTATCTTTCCATCTGTGTCATAAGCATCTATCTCTGGCTTTCTGTTAATCGTCTCAAACATCTCATAGGCTGCAGTTTTACCGGCAGCAAAGGCATTCATGCAGGGAGATGCCTGACCTAGGGCCCTGAAATGTCGTTTAGAATCTTAAAAGTAAATATGCCAAATCACAAAATCAGATCTCACAAGAATTTTGAATAAGTAGCAGTTTTAGATGTACATTCAAGTTTTTTGCTTAGAATGGAACTCACAGGGACCCAGTCAACACAGCAACAATCACATTTAGCACTTTACCACCAGTGTATCCCTTTTCCAATATCATCTTTGCCCCAAACCATACGGCAAATGAGTAAGTACAGAAAGCTGTTGACAAAACCATGCCAAAGCCTAATCCTGAGGCAAATCCTTCATGAACGCTAGACTTGTAAGCAGCAATGAGAAACTGCTTGTAATGGTCGATGGCTTGCTTCTCCCCTGTAAATGATGCAACCTATCATCAGAGGCAAATAATGAGTATACACTTAATGTTCATTCCTTTAGGTCTTTCTTGGTCTTGAAGTGTAACGTACAGTTCTGATTGATCCAATCGTCTGGTCAACTACATTTGCTGCCTTGGCATAAGAATTTTGTCCAAGGTATGCCGTCTTAGCTATCATGATGGACAAGACTGCACCAGCTAGCACAAGCAAGGGAATAGATGACATCAAAACAAGGGTCAGAAGCCAGCCCTGTACTAATGCTACTACAAATCCTCCTACGAATGTTGAAACCAGCTGTAGAAATTTCCCAACCTGCATGAAATAAGCACCAAAGGGATCAGCGCACTTTCGTTCCGACTCAGTTCCTGCTCCTTCTCAAGGTTTAATGTTATCAGCACAGTTTAGTACCTTCTCCCCCATGGCTTCTTGGATTAAAACCGTGTCTCCGGACATTTTGCCTACAACATCTCCGGTTTTTGTTTCCTTATCAAAAAAACCAACTTCCTGTCTTAGTACAGCTTTCAAATACAAACTCCTTATTCTTGCAGCCTGTCTTTCTCCTGTGATTATCCAGCAAGTCACCTCTGAGAACCAAGAGAACAGGATTCTTACATACAATTAGGGCTTCAATATTCATATAATTTCACTTCAAGTAATGATATAAATCTTGAACTTACGGAGAAATGACACAAGACCAGTCGCCACAGCCAAGTACGCAATTCTTGCACACACCTTAAAAGTTTTGAAATAAACACAGAAATGAAAAGAATTATGGATCCGCTTTACAACAATATCGGTCATCGATAGGATTATATTAATCAGACATTAAAAAATTGAAAATCCTATAGTCACGCTTTTCTAAGTTAAAAAATAAAAAACTGCTTAGTAGTCTCCTTATTTAAGCTTTTAGTTTGGTTCAAGGAAATTCATTTGCAAAGACCATTTAGTACTGAGTATACCTTGGAAACTACGTGCAGTGCATGCTTGCTCTGATTTTGTCCAAAAGAATCCGTCATTTGCCCGAATAGAATAGTCAAAATGGGCATAGATAACCCATTAGCAATGGCAGAAACGGTGCCAACTATCATCAATATAACGTCCGTGGAATCAGCAAATGTAAAGAGCTTATAAAATGGAATAGTTCTGGTTTCCCCATCTCCTCCTCTGCGCTTCCCTGACACTTGCCCATCTTCGACAGAGCTCTTCACGGCCTCTGCATGACTTCTTGACGTAGATGCCTCATTCTCATCCACAGTCGTGGCTCCATGTAGGCTTTTCTCCATGTCTACGAGTCTTAAGTATTTGATCCTATTTTTGTCGACAACTTTGCTCTGTTTTCAACATGCAGACTGACAGTGCAGGGCAGAAATAAGAAAATATCCAAGTAATAATCGCACGGATAATGTAAGAGACATGCTTAAACATTTTTGAAAATTTTCTTTTTATATATTTATTATTTATTAATTTTAGAATTAATGTTAAAGAAAATTAATTTTGATAAAAAATAAGGATAATAAAATGTCAAATAATTAATCTAATTAAGCAGATCAAAATCTAATGAAGAAGAATATTAAAATTCAATTTAAATCTTTTTTTATTCGAAAAGAGATTTTGATCAGTTATGTTTTTAATAAATTTTACAGGCTCTTAAATCAGTTCGATTGATATACTTATAAAAATTATGATTAAAATATTAGTGGTGACAATAAAAAGAATCCACAAGCATTTACTAAATTATCTTGTTTAAATTCAGTATCAGATCTCGATTCTCATTTTTTATACTTCGTTTTTTCATTCATATTAATAAGGTTGTTAGAAATATATAATTATATTAGAATTATGTCACATTTGACAGAGATCAAATAATAGACTTCAATTTTTCTTTGTACCAAATCATTTTTTAAAGGACAGTTAATATTATTTTATTTTATTCTCATCACCTTTATTAAAAAGTAAAATAATTATTAGATATTTAAATAGGAGAATGTTATATTTTGTTTCTATTGAACATTTTTTAAGTTTGCAATTTCTAAAATTAAAGTTAAAAAAATTTGGTCTTATATAAAAATAACAAAATTACCAAATGATTGATCTAATTAATTAGGTTGAAATCTAATATAAAAAAATAACACCTTTACAAAAATAAGACATATACTTACGACAGAGATGTCTACCAAGAGTCAAAGTCAAAAGTTATTGTACCCATTTTGTAAGAATCTGGAGTCTTTTCTTTATATTT
>JANQAP020000095.1:600780-614747 GCA_026874005.2 Erythroxylum coriaceum
AGAAAGATGGCTTAATAGAAATAGACCAAATACTAGATCCTTTCAGGATATAGCTATTTAGTCATCGGATCCATATTTTTTGAACTAGGGTTCCCCATAGGAATCTTCTGAAGATTTTCTCAATGAATTTGATTACCCCTTTTGCTAGTGATATATTTAAAGACCAATAGATGTGTAGCGAATTTAGTATCGCTTTAATTAGTTGTAACCTCCCTCCATATGAGAGCACCTGATTGGACCACATTCCTAATCTCCTCTGAATCTTGTCAATCAAAGGGGAACATTCCGAATATAGAATTCTTCTGGTGGTTATAGGAAGTCCCAAATAAGTTAGTGGAGCAGGTTTTCTGGTCATTCCTGTTATTTATGAGATTCTGCTCTCCATTGAGTTAGCTCCAACAGTTAGGATAAACTGACTTTTATTAAGATTAATCTCCAAACCTGATAGGTCTCTAAAGGCAGATAAGTTAGACATGAGCAGCTCGACAGAATTGGCCTGTGCCTTAGAGAAAAGCAGTAAATCATCTGCAAAACATAGGTTAATCAGCCCATCCTTCTTGCATTTAGTGTGAAATTTAAAGGCCCTAGTATTCCTAACTTTTTGTCATATTAACTGGCTAAATACTTCCATACGGAGGATAAAGAGATATGGTGAAATAGGGTCTCCCTGTCTTAAGCCCCTTAAACTCCTGAAAACTTCTGTTAGAGTACCGTTAACTAGTATGGAGTAAGTAGGAGTGGTTATACACTCTTTCACCCACTTGACAAACCCGTCAAGAAACCCCATTAATCTTAGAGTTTGTAGGATAAAATCCCATTCAACATGGTCAAAAGCTTTCTTGAAGTCCACTTTGAGGATACAATTTGGTGGACTGTTTTTCCTTTGATATCCTTTCATTAATTCCTACACCAGGGAAAAATTATCACCAATTCTTCTACCTTGTAAGAAAGCACTCTGATTGTCTAATATTAGTAACTCTAGCACCACCTTCAGCCTATTTGCTAGGATTTTGGAGATAATCTTATAGAGAAAATTAGTGCATGCAATAGGCCTATAGTCATCCAATGTAGAGGAGCAAGAAGTTTTAGGAATCAGGCGCAAGAGAGTGGTATTGATTTCCTTTAGCAATTTTCCTCTAGAGAAGAATCCCAATACTGCATTTTTTACCATTGGACCTGTATCTTGCCATATCCTTTGGAAAAAGTGACCATTAAAACCATCTGGGCCAGTGGATTTATTTGGATGTATCTGATAAACAACTTCCTCTATTTCTTTTTCTTCCACTGGTTTGATTAGAGAAGCAGCTTGCTCCTGGGAGAATTTCTTGTTTATAAAGGCATCAAGAGGGATAAAATTAGAAAGGATCCGAGAGGATCCACAAAAGTTGCTGAAGTATCTCTTTGCCTCCTTAAGAAGGTCCTTTAGATTAGTAATTACCTCCCTATTTCCTAGCTTTAGGGAGCAGATTCTATTTGTATTTCTTCTGGCTAAAACAGAATTGAAAAAAAATATTTAACATCTTTCACCATCTTTTAGCCAATTAACTTTGGCTCTTTGTTCCATTAAACTGTCATGATCCCTTGCTTTAGAGATATACGACCTCATTAGGGACTTTTCAATATTCAATAGGCTAGGATTGGATAGATCCAGGTCCAGTTGCGGCTGAAATCTTTGCCGTTCCTCTCTAGCTAATGAAACTGCTTTTTGGGTGGAGCAAGTTCTTTTGTTCATTAAGGATTTCATCTCCATTTTGATAGCTTTAAGTTTCGGTACACACATAAATTGTTTTGTACCTACAACCGCTGTATCCAAACCCTTATGAAGAGCTTCTGTAAACCCCTCATCTCCAATCAGTAGGTTGTTAAACCTAAATGGCCCTCTGCAACCCTGGCTATGTGTAGGATTTTTAATTAACATAGGCATATGATCTGAGAAAAGTAGGTCAAAGAAGGAAATGACATAGTTCGGTTATTGTGCAACCCATTCTTGATTGACCATAGCCGTATCAAGTTTTTTTCTCAAAGCCCATCTACCCATTTGCTTGTTATTCCAAGTATAAAATTTCCCTGGTATTTTAGATCAAAAACTCCAATTTGACCTATATAGTCATTGAAATCTGGAGAGTAGTCTCTAAGATTGAAGTTCCCTTTAGCTTCTGTTCGGTATAGAGTGGAATTAAAGTCTCCACATAAGAGTCATGGCCCATTGATCCGATTTTAACATTGAGATAAACTGTCTCATAATTGCTTCCTTTGAAAGGCATTATTGGAACTATAAATGAAGGAGATAAAGAAAGTAGCATTGACCTGAAGGAGATTACAAGTCATGTGTATGACTTGTGTCTCGGTGTTATGAACTTGAACATCCACCAAGGTAGGGTCATAACCAATAATGATTCTCCTATATCCATAGGCTTGATGAATTGAGATACAATTCCATTTAGAGCCCAATTTATTCAATAGTCTCATGTTTTCTTTTCTAATTTTCATTTCCAAAAGAGCAAAAATCTATGGATTTGTGTTATAGACAAAATCCCTTAAAGCTGAAAGCTTTTTAAGGCAATTGATCCCCCTCACATTCCATGCTAAAATCTTCATAATCAAGCAATGTTTATTTTGGAGCCCTTTCTTTTGCTCCGATTAGATTTCCTCTTAACAACCGCCAAAAATTTGTCAATAGTGGGATCCTTGTCCCTAGTGCCCGTAGAAGTGTTAGGTTGTTCCTTTAGAACTATATCTTTAGGACTAGAGAGAAGATTGTCCAGTGGAATATCCAATAGTATTTTATGATTCCGAGCATCTACAATGGCCTCAGCTGCTTGGCCACTAGGATTGGCTTCAGTATAGGATTTTCCCTCAACATCTCTTACACCTCCTAACTTCCCTTCCTCTTCTGTTGACATCAATATTTCCCTAGCTTCTTCTTATTCCTTTATGCCTTGTTCTTTTTCTGTTGCCTACATAGGTGTGGTTTTCCCATTTTGCTCAACCTCACTGACTTTAGAACCAATACTCATTAGTTCTTCATGGTCCCCTCTAAGAAAAGTCTTACCCGTAGGGAGCCATTGTTTGTCTCGAATAGTAGGAGGCAGTTTCCATTGATATTGAATCGAAACACTATCCTCATAAAAGGATCCGTCAAGCCCTAATCTCAAAATAGGAATGGTTTCTAGTAGGCTATTGGAAAGGTATGTTTATGCAGATTCTAGCATACCCCAACCTCTTTCTATTGGCTGTGTTATCATCTAAGCAAAGAGGTTTCCCAAAAAAATTAGCAATCATGCTCAATCCTTTAGTTGTCTAATATTCAAAAGGAACATTAAAAAGATTTACCCATATAGGAATTGGTCTCCTTTCCTTGCAATCAAGCTGAAATCTTGGCTGCCATGGCTGCGGAAATAATGGAGAGTTTGTTACATGCCATGATCCTTCTTCAACTACCTTAAATGCTTGAGATTTAGATGTAAATATGAACAAAACATATTTTTCCTCTACAATGACTGCCTCCACATATCCTTTGTTCTTCCACGATTTTTGAGCCCATCTCGAGAAAACCGATCTTCTATCCCATAAAAATCTGATGAGGGAATTTTTCCAGGATTTAACTCCCTCCTGAAGTGTTTCTATATCAGGAAAAATAATAGAGCGTCCATCTTCTGCTTTAGGGGGCAGAAGTGCAGAGCAAGATTTGCTGAACTCCCTACATCTTGTTTCCAAGTTCTCCTTTCAGTCGATGGGTTGGCTTGGGTTAGGGAGAGAGTTGATGAATGCGGGGGAGGGGAGGTTATAGGTACTAAGGTTGGCAATGCAGGGGTTGGAGATGGAGTAGGTAGTTTCAGGTTTGGATGGGAGGAAGAGGGTGAGGGTAAGGGAGGAAAATCCTCCTTTTCTGTTGCTTGTTTTGTGTTAAGAGAGAAAGGCTACATATTTTGCAGTGTTGCAGAACAGCAAGCAGGCACTGAAAAAGCCAGTGGACGGGAAAACTGGGGTGGACGAAAATGTCCCCCTGGAGGCTTAGTTAGAGGGGAGGTTCGACGGAAGGGGGAAGGGAAATGATGATGAGTAGGTTAGGATTGGTTGGAGTAGAAAGTTGAGAAGTGAAAGGAAAGAGAGTTGTAGTAATGGAGGAGGGGGAGGGCAAGATCTGTGGGTGGGATGGGAGTCTCAAGGTTAGAGAGATGTTAGAGCTTCTCTCACTAACCCATTTGTTAACCTCTTAAAAGTTGTTGAAGATATAGTCTGACGAATTATTATCATTACCGAAGACAAAGGAAAATAAAAATAAAAATGGGCAAAAGAAAAAAAGAAATGAAAAGATATCAATGCTTAAAAAAAGTGAACCGAAATTTCGAGAGTCCAAAAAAGACTTAAACCGGATAATTTGAAGCATTCATATGAAGTGCTACTAAGGAGGAATAATACCCATCCTTGATTTTGATCAATGTCTCATGCTTTCCTTTCTCTACAATTACTCCATTTTTGACCACAGCAATAACATCTGCATTTTTAATGGTGGATAATCTGTGGGCTACAACCACTGTCGTTCTATTTACCATGACTCGATCCAAGGCATCTTGGACCACTCTTTCAGATTCTGCATCCAAAGAACTCGTTGCTTCGTCTAGCAATAGTATTTTTGGATCTTTCACAATAGCTCTGGCAATGGCTACTCTTTGTTTCTGCCCTCCAGATAATTGAAATCCCCGCTCTCCCACTAGGGTGTCATATCCCTGCAGTTTGTTTTTCTTGCACTTGAGTCCAGTACCAGAGTCAAGCATTCAATTCAAGGGACTATATTTTCCCTGGAACACGTAAAGACTCCACCAAAATTTTAACCTTAAGTACTAATGAATTCCTAACTGCAAAAATTTTTTGAGACTATATAAGTATGGAACTAAAGATTTAGAGTATACTTGTGGACTAACCTGGTGTAAGCTACTGATGAAATGGTGTGCATTAGCCAATTCTGATGCAGTTAAAAGCTCAGCTTCAGTCGCATCAGCTTTTCCATATTCAATGTTAGCACGGATTGTATCGTTGAACAAAACAGGTTCTTGACTTACTAGTCCCATTTGCTGTCTCAACCACTTAATTTGAAACTTGTTAATTTTGATTGCATCAATGGTTATATGACCTGAATCAGGGTCATAAAATCTCTGAAGCAATGCAATTATTGTTGATTTTCCGCTTCCACTTTCCCCGACCAATGCAACAGTCTGAAAGAATAAAAACCAATCGATTAGCCAACTTGGAATTCGATAGTGAAGCAAAGACAGACATATAAATGAAGTTGCCTTCTTGTTTTCATGCTGATAGCATGATAAGTTATGGATGATCACCTTGCCAGACTGAATAGTCAGACTGAGGTCTCGGAAGATTTGAATGTCTGGTCTAGTTGGATATTTGAAGCTTATATGACTAATCTCAATGTCTCCTTTTACATGGTCTATTGTCATTCCTGACTCCTCACTTGAATCGATATTGGACTTTCCATCTAAAATTGCAAATATGGAGGCAATAACAGTCTTTGCGTTGGAAGAATCTGGAGCAAAGGAACTTGTTCGAGAAATTGTAACGGATGCCATAGCTAAAGCAAACATCACCTTAACAGTATAAACATGTAATTTGTCTCATTAAGACATGATTACAATATCTCAAAAAAATATTCACCAACAACGAATATCTGCCAACCTGAAAAATATCTTGGAGTGTGGTTTTTCTATGAGTAACGAGCTGAGCTGCTGCATAGAATGTGGCTGCATATGCTGAAATCATCATGAAGATTGATAGTCCATATCCTAATCCGCTGACCAGCCCCTGCCTTACTGTTGCCATTACAGGGCCTTCACATTTATTTTTGTATAGTTCCATCACCTTCTTTTCTAAGCAGAAAGATGCGACAGTTCGTATACTCGCAACTGCATCATTTGCAACTTGACTTGCTTCCTCATACATCATCTGCAAGCTTTGAGTCTCCATTTACAATTTCGAATAGAATAAGATTCACGGAGAAGAGTTAATAGTAGCTTGGTCATACCTTGGCATTTCCGCTGAATCCTTTCAAGAACTTTATTTGTAGAAATCCACTGATTGCTATCAGAGGAAATAAAACAACGGCAACAATTGCCAATTGCCAACTTGCAGAAAAGGCAATGACTAATCCTGCTATGGCTGAAGTAGTGTTTTGAATCATCTGAGCTAGATTGTCCCCGACCAAAGCACGAGCTAAAACTGCATCTCCTGAGAGTCTAGCACCAATTACGCCACTTGAGTTCTCAGGTTCATCAAACCAGGCGATTTCCATGTGGACCACCTTCTCAAAACACATATAACGAATCCGTTGAATTAATTTGCCACCAGCAACAGCGAATAGGTAAGATTGCAACGGATATACGATGAAGGACACTAGAGCCGGAATCAGAATTATTGATGACCAGAACTTAGAATCTTCCCGCAATTCATGAGGCATTTCATAAAATGTCTTAATAACTCTGGACAGTAGCAAACCAAGAATTGGATTTATGGACCCATTGACAACGGCAACAATTGTTCCTGACATAAGCAGGGGAAGTTCAGGCTTGTTGAGAGCTGCAAGGCGCAAGAGTGGGATCTCTGGGCTAATTTCTTCTCGAAGCGGAATTTCAGGGTGGATACTACTTTCATTGGGTAAAATAAATGAGGCATATGCAGAACCTCGACTGCTATTTCCTACCCCAGATGAAACCCGACTTATGGATCGTGTTATTTCCTGGCTTGATTTTCTGAAGGACTCTGAAGTAAGACTTGATTCTTTCGGATCTTCCGCAGCTTGTTTTGACACCTTACTAACCTTTTGCAAGAGTATAAGCTGGGAATACGGTCCTTCAGGATTCCTAATAAGCTCAGAATGGGAACCTAATCAATCAGAAACAATTTCTCCAAGTTTTCAGTCTATCTTTCACCAACAACATATGTTAAAAGAGTTCTATTTCTACCGTACCGAAAGAATCAATTGTGCAATCTAGTTCTATACAATTGAAATGATTAATTCGGTAGAAATATTGGAACCTTTTTCAATCATCTTTCCTCTGTGAATGACTGCAATCATGTCAGCATTTCTAACAGTGCTTAATCGGTGGGCAACAACCACATTTGTTCGACTGACCATGATTCTGTCCAATGCTTCCTGGACAACCTTTTCTGATTCTGCATCAAGTGCACTTGTAGCTTCATCTAAAAGTAGTATTCGTGGATCTTTCAGAATTGCTCTAGCTATTGCGATTCTCTGCTTCTGTCCACCAGAAAGTTGAGAACCGTGCTCGCCTACCATGGTGTCCAGTCCCTGGACACATAAAAGGACATCCAAATGAAACACAATCCATTTGGTCCAAGATACAAAAGCATCAATGTTCAAAGTCATATTTAAGAAACTACAAGCACCTGAGGCAGTTTGTCAATGAATTTGGAAGCATTAGCAAGTTCCAAGGCAGCTGCTATCTCTTCAGGGGTTGCACCATCTTTTCCATAAGCAATATTGTCCTTGATACTTGATGTGAACAACACAGGTTCTTGACTAACAAGACCAATTTTCTGTCTGATCCACCTAAGTTGAAACTCTTTGAGATTAATGCCATCCACAAGAACTTCTCCACCTTGTGGATCATAAAATCTCTCTATCAAATTGATGATAGTCGACTTCCCGCTTCCACTCTGACCAACCAAAGCTGCAGTTGTGCCGCCGGGAATGAAAAGAGAAAATCCACAAAATATTTGTTCGTTAGGTCTAGTTGGATAAGAAAAATATACATCCCTCAGCTCTATATCTCCACAGATATCCTCCGATATCTTTCCTTTCGTGTCAAAAGCATCTATTTCTGGCTTTCTTTTGATTGTTTCAAACATCTTATAAGCTGCTGTTTGACCAGCGGCGAAAGCAGTGATACAGGGTGATGCCTGCCCTAGGGACCTAAAATGTCATTGATAGGACAATAAGCAAATATGCAATTTGACAATGCAGAAAGTTAGATCACATATATGATCGATAATACGTAACTGTTACGGATAGATGTCTTACACACTTGAATCGGAGGGAACTTACAGTGCTCCATTTAGCACAGCAAAAATCACGTTAACCACTACGCCACCGGTGTATCCTTTTTCCAGTATCATCTTTGCACCAAACCAAATTGCCAACGAATAAGTACAGAAAGATGCTGACATAGCCATGCCAAGACCTAATCCTGAGGCAAAGCCTTCCCGAACATTTGACTTGTAAGCAGCAACCAAAAATTTCTTGTAAGAGTCGATGGCTTTTTCCTCCCCAGTAAAAGATTGAACCTGCAATTGCAGTCCAGGAATGAAATGAGCAAATATACGGATGAAATTTATCATTGCAATTCTATCATATATGTAAAGCATACTGTTCTAATTGAGCCAATCGTCTGCTCGACCACATTTGCTGCCTTGGCATAAGCATTCTGTCCAAGGGATGCCATCCTAGATATCATGATGGACATGAGTGCACCGGCTAGCACAAGCAAGGGAATAGATGACAGCATGACAATTGTGAGAAGCCACCCTTTGATTACTGCTACAAAGAATCCTCCAAAGAATGTTGATAGCAACTGTAGAAATTTCCCAACCTGCATGATATAGGGATTAATGATCAAAATTCATTCATAATATCTTGTTTCTGCTTCCGTCGAGGTTTAGTAAATACCTTCTCGCCAATGGCTTCTTGAATTAGGACTGTGTCACCGGACATTCTGCCAACAATTTCTCCTGTATTTGTTTCCTTATCAAAGAAACCAACTTCCTGTCTGAGTAGAGTTTTCAAATACAAACTCCTTATTCGTGCAGCCTGCCTTTCACCAGTGATCATCCAGCAGCTCACCTCTGAGAAGAAACAAAAGTAGATATGCTTCTGATCTCAAATGCATGAAAATTTGTATTTCTTTTTCAACTTGATGTAGTGGTTTTAAGTCTATACTTACGCAGAAATGCAGCTAGACCACTCCCGACAGCCAGGTACGTTGCTTTAACACATATCTACATAGTAATAAATAAACAGGCGAAGAAAAAGTATCATCGTCAATAGGTTACTGCAATAATAACAGCGATATGTGAATTCCGTCTTCTACTTCTAGCTACAAGCAGGTATATACCTCGGAAATTAAGTGCAGTAAGTTCTTGTTCTGGATTAGTCCGAAGTAATCAGTCAACTGTCCAAATAGAACAGTCATAGTGGGCATAGACAAGCCATTAGCAATAGCAGAAACTGAGCCAATTATCATCAGCAAGACGTCCACGGAATCAGCAAAAGCAAAGAGCTTATAGAAGGGAACTGTTCTGGTTTTCTCATATTCTCCATTTCTATTCTCAGGCTCTCCCAAATTTCCATCTTCTCCTGAGTTCTTCTCCATTTCTTCATGACTTTTCGAGGTGGTTGCCTCACCATCTTCCATATTTGTGAAGTCATGTAAGCTTTGCTCCCTATCCATCCCTCTTAATTCAAGAGTGTAGCTCATATGCCTGTGGCCAACTATATTCAGTCTCTAAATATGCAGGTCCACTAATAATTTGGTCTCTCAGCTCAACTTCGTTTATTGATCAGAACTTACAAGATAACACTGAATTGAACATATCAGTTGAGATACTATTAATTTTAAGAACAAAATCATATTTACTTTATTAAATAAAGGATCAATTTAAAATGAGAGACAAATTTGGAACTCTTTTAGAATAAAAGAATTTCATGTAAAAATCATATTGAGATGGTTTTGAACTGATCATAACACAAGTTGCTCGCGTGATAATTAAAGTACACTTGATGTTTCTCATGGTCCAATTAGTCGGCGTCGTTGAGTAGTCCTGGTTCTCCATGTTAGATTTTGCAAGAAAATCTTGACACATGTATCTATTCTATTGCTTGATAAAATATTTAAAGAATCAGAGCATGAAATCCTCAACTTTTAAAAATGGTAGATAATTAGTACAATTTCATATTTAAGTTGCCCAATAGTAATCCAAACGATTACGAAGACAACACTTAATCCGAAAATTTTTTAAGTCCACGTTTTCCTGAGTGTTGTTGTATTGGATTTATATTTATGTATAATGTAAAGTACAAAGATTTCCTTCGATCAAATGATTTCTGTTTATTTAAAAATATCTATAACTTTAATTTATTAGATCCTCAAATAAAAATAATAATTTTCATCAATTTTATATTTTTACCTCATTTTTGGGTGCGTATTAGTATAACAAGTGATTTTAAGATAATTAATTAGTTTGGCATCAATCATGGAGGAATGGTTAATGGTATATGAGATTTAGATGCTTATTTCATTGACCACTTTTATTTTATTAAGACTGATTTTCATATTTTTTAAAATTAAGATTGATGTTTTTTTTTGAGCTTGAATAATTGCAACAGACAAACCTGAATACTTGATAGATACAACTGAGTGATTAATTTGGTTTTTGAGGTGTCATGAGAATAAATACATCGTTTACTGTTCCTTTAATTAGCATATATTTTGTTTGATTAAACTTGAAATCGAACTAATTTCAAATTAGATTTAAATCAATAATTTATTATAATTATTTTAAATTACTAATTTGAGTCAAATTTAGTTTGTTCGAGTTAGGTTTAAAAGCTAAGCTGGGTATCATATTAGTGATATTTAATTAGTTCATGTTTGATATTCATACTGCATGTGTTTTGTCATTAATTTTTTATCCCTAGACAAAGAAAAGGGTTTTATAGAAAACTGAAAATTAAAAAGAGTTTTTTTCATAATTTTAAGGATTAGGAGATTTTTCTAAGATTTTTTAAACTATAGGAAAGGTTTATGTCTTATACTCATTATTACATTAATAGAAATTATGAGGTATGAATTTAAACTCAATCTCTTTTGTTTTTAATATTGGTTTCATGATCATGGAGATCACTTTGCAAGGATAGAATTACTCTTCAATATTGCATTCAAACGTTTAAGTCTATCAATAATGTTTTAATACTCTAACATTGCTTTTAATGAGATGAATCTATTTCTATCACACTTAATGGTGTTATTATCATCTACATCTAAATAAATGCTAAATTTCTGCAACAAAAACAAATATAGTATAAGAAAGGAGGGAGCATTCCAACAAAGAATTTTAATTTATTAACCGTTACGTATCAAACTGATTAACGTAACGAGGGTTATAATAATACATAAGTTTGTAATAAAAGCTGGCAAATTGAATTCGGTAAATAATAAAAATAAGTTATCAATGATAATAACCTTAGTCTATGCACACACCCAACACTAGAAATACGATTGATTATTGATATAAAAAAAAGTATTTTATCAATCACATATTGGTTACAGTTCTTTCCATACGATTGACTAATCAGAAATATGTAAGCTAATTAACTCTTATTGTTTCACAATCATGAATATTATTTCAAATGTAATTAAACAATAGCTTTAAGAAAAGAAAGACTAATAAAATAAGACCACACAACATTCCTAGTTACATTTAATCCGATTAAACACTCTTCCTTGGAGTTGATAATTACTGACTACACATCAAATTATAAACCCCTAGTCACTACAAAGATTAAAGGGACTGAATGTTTACGTATTCAATATTTAAATTACCAATTGATTATTTAAATCAATAAAATAATCATGCACATTAGAAATTAACCAACCATAACACATAAGCATAGAAGAAAATTTTAATATATGAATAAACAAAATAATTTGCATTAAGATTCAATTATCTCACAATATATGAAGTTCCAAAGTCTCTAGTTTCCGTTAACTAAGATAAAGAAACTTAGTCACTAAAGGTTTTACTATCAACGTCAATAAGAAGAAAAAGAAGAATAGAAAACTAATGATGAAGCTGGAAATAACTACAGAGAAGTGGTGGTCTTCTCCCCCTACCCTAACTTCCTTAAATAGATTACATTACATTTTAATATTGCTGATATCTTTTTATTCCAATTTCTAGCCTAGAAAATTATAACCCACATATTGCTTTTTAGACCTCGTCAAAATAGGATTTAGAAATACTAAAACATTTGATTGGAAATTTAAATTTTGAAATCTATAGTTGCAACTAAATGTTCCCACACATATTCGTTAATTAGAACACTGCTATTACTTTTCATCTATTATTCTATATGTACCTTAATTTATGGCCTTTTTATTTATTTTAACTCTAGATTTGGAAAAGAATATATGGATGGAAAAGATAAGCACATCCCTTAGATTGAACTAATAATTAAACACAACAAAAGTAAATTATGACTTAAAATAACTTCATTTATCAGTTTTATCAAAATTTTCCATACTTATCTTTTACTTGTGCTCGAGTAAAACACAATTAAAATTAAACAAAATCCACTTCTCATAAAATCAAATATTAATTATGCATACCTTAATAACTAAACCAATCAAGATTAAAGAGACAACATACATCATAATTAAACTTCATAAGAAAATATGTACAAAGATAAACTAATTAAGATGATCTGTTCTAAATCAAGTATGAAATTTTGGTGAAATTCCTCATGGTTATCACTCATACCATTCATGTGTTTAATTATTGAAGTTTCGCTCAAGTTCTATAGACTTGCTTAAATCTCTACCACTTAAAGAGAATATATATGCATAAATTAAAAAGGACTTTTATTATGAGTTATAATAGGCTGCAAGTTAAGGTGGGGAATAGTGGATAAAAGAGGTCAAAACAATAAATACTAACAAAGCATTGAAACAAAAGTAGAGAACAACAATGTTACCTCACTCAAAATAATTCAACCATAACCTTACTCAAAGAAGATATGACAGCATGCATAGAGTATATATATTTATTAATTACCTATATTTTTATTAACAAAATGCTTCTAATTTTGGTTTATAATTATATATTTATGTTTTATAGTGTAAATTAGAGATTTGGACCAAAATGTGCATAAAAGTATAAATTTAGCAAAGAAAGAACAAAGATTCAAATTTTTCGAAAAGAATGAAAGCTTGTAGAACAAAAGTTCCAAAAGAGATCTAAACATAAGGCATGCCCACACCTTAGTCAATATGACTACTCTAGAAAATAATAGAAAATAAACGTTATTAGATGGATGAGGCCCTTCCAAAGCCAGTGGGCCTAGTTATTTCTACACCTATTGACACTTATATGAAATACTTTTTTACCCCAGCCTTATGCTTAAAAGTATTTTTAGTTTGAATTCCTCTAACTTAATTGTATTGTATTGGTGTAGGAATGAAGTTAAAAATGTTGAGGAGAAACTTTTGGAAAATGGGTACAAGTGTTATATGAATTTTTTCTCTAATGTTATAGCATCAATATGAAGTTGTAGCTTTGGAAATAGAGAGCAAACTGGTACTTTGATGTTATAATATCAATTTGAAGTAATGGCATCGCTGGAAAAAAATATTTGGTAAATCAAATCTCAATGCTATATTGAAAAGCAAATTCAACCTCGATGCTATAACATTAATATATAGCTATAGCATCAAAAGAATAATTAAAAGATTTTGACAGCTACCAAGAGAAAGAAAAACTAATTTACCTATGATAGATAAAACAAGGGTGATTCACCTCTAAATAAGAAAATGATCAAGAAACAACCTTATAAAAAGGGAAAGAATTAAGGGAAAGGCTAAGAAGACCCAGAGAGGCTTAGGGATTCAATCAAAAAGCTTAAAACTCATCCTTTGTAGTTTTTCGTCTCTCTTTTCTCCTTACATCCTTATTTTTTTATATTTATTTAGATTGGATATTTGATTTTGAGTTGTTAATCATGATTAGTGGCTAGATTTCCTATGCTCTTATAAGGGATTTGAGATTTTAGTGACATCTTGATGTTTTTCTAAATTGAATCTATAACTACTTTTCATTTCTTTGTTGATTTCTCTTTATGCTAGAATGGAAGTCCTTGACCATAGATTTGATTGCTTGGTGAA